>JAUEKU010167680.1:0-11551 GCA_032274805.1 Gypsophila paniculata
TGTTCATATCCCTTGCCTCTCAAGACGGGATCAAAGATCTCGTCGTGTTTTCCTTCGCTCTTTAGTTGCTGCACCCAGCCGACTAATTCCCTTGATGTTTTCGGTTTACATACCTCCATAGGTCTCCTCCCTGTCAGCAGTTGAAGCAGTACAACCCCGAAGCTGTAGACGTCACCCGTTAAGGTGGCAACCCAAGCCTGACCGTACTCTGGTGGAATGTAACCCAGTGTTCCAACTAGCTCATTGGTGACATGAGTGCGATAGGGTAGAATGAGTCTGGAAAGACCGAAATCAGCTAGATGTGCTTCGAAGTTCTCGTCTAGAAGAATGTTGCTTGATTTGATATCTCGGTGCACAATGTGTGGCTCACAAATTTGGTGCATGTATATTAAATCCGGAAATAAACAGCTAGCAGGCATTGCGCGAGAGCGGCTTCAATTGCGGATAGCTAAGATGGAATTTCCCATTATTATCGATCACTTTCTTATGGGATAAACTCTTGCTTAGTGCTTGCACAGCATTGGATTCTCGTGCAACTAGTAGTCGAGCCTTCCGTTTTCCATATAGGAGTACATCAGTAGCCGCCTGAAACCATCATGCACACAATAGCCCATAAGGGAAACCAGGTTTTCGTGTTGAGCCGGTGACAGAAACTCCACCTCGGCCTTGAATTCTCGTTCTATCAGACACATATCTCCCGAAAGCTTTTTTATGGCAAGCTTAAGCCCGTCATCCAAGGTTGCTATGTAGACGAGACCAAAACCTCCGCATCCAATGCTGTTTTCCTGATTGAAATTATTGGTGGCTTTAAGTATGTCGAGAATCGACAGATCTTTGATCTTTGTGGCAGTGCTTGGAAAGAGTATAACTAGACTGGTATCTTTTGCCATTCCATTGGAGCTACGGTATTCATCTCTGTTATCGGGTCGGGTTTTGACCTTAAAAACGGTTCGAGTCGGGTGGGGTCGAAATTCAGGTCTAGTGCAACCCGTGTAACAAATTCATGTATATCCATGTAAATATGGTATGAACCAATTACAAGCTAAGCAAATGTTGTAAAACACAAAGATCTATGTAATTTCATAAAGTAGGTGTAAATTTGTCTGGTTTATTTACAACCAACAACTTAATTTTTTAGAACACATCATTTGGATAAGTTTGTGTCAATTTGTGTTCTATCTATTCTTTGATATGTAGGACTTTCCCTCACTTTTGGGTAATTAAGAACACAAGTGGTGAGACTTTGTAGCTGAGACGGTTTGAGCTCAAGTTCGGATATGTTGGCAATCTCAGGTTTAGAGTTGAAGCTTATCAAGAATGAAACGTTGAGCTCATGTTGAGTTAGAGAGTCAAAATATGGTATCGACAAGGTTCTAGCTGTGACCGAGTGATCTTGAACTCAATAGGGGGTTTGAGCATAAGTCTGCCTGTTTACACTCCTATGCAGTAGCATTAAAGTTGAGTTACTGAACATCATGACACAAAGTTGAAAATAACTCATACAAATGTAAAAAGACGGGGATGCACCGATGATAGATTTTGAATCATCTTTTTTTCACAGTTCAATTCAATGTAATACAATGTGTAATTTATATAAGCGTTCAAATGCACTGACAACCAATGTAATTTGATTCCAAAATCATGCACCAAATCTCACACGAGAAAAAAAGGTTAGCAGTTGAAGTTTTCTATTTGGCCTTCTCCAAAATATGTTGATGAAAGCCACTTGTGTCGATCATCTGAATAATGGGATAAATCGAACAAGTCTCACTGGTTGATGGCAGCCAAAAAACGATGAACCATGCATGACCTGTAAGTCGAATATGATTTCATCATACATAAACCTGAAGCTATTGTTGTTACTTTCCGATCTACCAGCAAAATCGTAGCACTGCAAGTGAAGTGTTGCATATATTCAGAGGTCGGACTGTATCTTAATTAACTAATTATCAGTGGAGACAGAAAAGTACTACTACACGGGCTGAGATTTAACAGACCAAATGAGTACACGAGGTAGAAGGAGAAGATACCTTGACTGACGTGAGCAAATAATATTTCCAATTAGTCAGCATGATGGCGGATACGAATCAATTTGTTGATGAAACCTCGTTCACGGAAATAACTGCAACAAAAGAGATAGGACATAGAGTTAATTAGCATGGTGGACGAGGATTAAGAGGGTCGGACTTACGCAGTCTTTCCTATGAAACACGATATCAGTTTTAACAATGAAATTGAGAAGGAAAACAACACTTACATTATACCAGCTGAAACACAGAAGCAAGTAAATCCAACAGAAAAGTGAATCAAAAATGAAATCCATAAGTTATGTCTGTCCAGAAATATCTTCTCGGATATGAGAGTAACGACTCTGGAACATATCAATACCACCCAACCAGAGGGCAAGCAGCTGTAGAAAGAAAACGAGCTGGAATCTTGCAGGCACAACGGAGTCAAACTAATAAAATCACACATTACTAACAAGGATATATAACTTCCATCTCATTGTAATTGTCTCCATTTGACTTTGTTGGTCAACTGACTTAAACTTGGACAGTTAACTGTGAAAACATGCATGTGGGTCAAAGTTGGACACCATTCGAGCAACAAGATAAAATGAGAACAATATTAATAGAATGGAGTACCTCACTTCCCAACATGTAATTTAACGAGGCTTGGCGCAAAGAGAAAAAGTCTAACCTTGAAGTAACGCTTGATAAAAACTGCGGAATATATTATCCTCAATGCCATATCTTCACTAAAATTAATGAAACAAAGACTGAAAGCACACAGAATGACAGCAATATTGTGATATCACTACCATAAGGCATCATAAAATGAGTAAGGTGAATGGTCACGAGTCTCACGACTCACGATCTTCAGTTTTGAAAACATCCCAAAACAAGAGCCTGTCCACTACTGTCTAGTACCACTTTCATTGACCATATATACGTTAAAAAATTAAATTTTAGCAAAATAATTGGCCAAAAGATGAAGACGAACAAGGATACTTGTGGAATTTGCTATGATCACAATTTCCTACTTGTGAAAATTAATACATTCTACGTAAACTATTTCATACCCTAAAAATGATATTTATGAATTATGACGAATTCAAAACCTAAGAACTCGAGAATTATGTCGTTTACACCCTAAAATTATGTGGGTCATTTTTAAACAAATTTACGATTTGAGTTCAAAATTCGTCAACCTTGAAACCTTAATTTGGTAAAGCATGCTTAAGCTACAAAAAACTCTTCATCTAATTAACCTCATCTTATACGTCAATTTTTTCAAAATCCAAGATATTATATGGTCCACAATTTTTATTATTATTCCAATATACCAAAGTTGCAAAAAATGATGTGACCCATGTTAATAAGGCACACCACACACTCATTTTGTCATATTATCCCAACTCAAACTCAATACATCTCATGTCTTTTAAAACCGACTATACGTACAAGTAACCTCAAATCAATAAGACATCATACTAGTCAACAATTATATTATTTCAAAACACAAAATCACTCATGTCAACCACGTACACCCCCACGGTCTCATTTTACACCTTTCATTTCATCATAACACCCAAAACTCACTTTATCTCGAGCCGTCTCACGCCTTTTAAAATCGACTATACGTACAAGTAAGCTCGAACCAATCAAAAAGACCTAACAAACATACCACTCGAGACATCATACTAGCCTACAATTTTATTATCCCAAAACACAAAATAATGTAAATAACGCACACCACACACTCTAATTTTACACCTTCACATCATCTTGATCCGCCTCACGACTTTTAAAAACGACCATAGGTACATATAAGCGCGAACCATAGAGCTAACAAATACTCCAAACAATGTACACACCACACACTCTCACTTTACACCTTCATATCATCTCGGTCCGCCTCACGCCTTTTAAATCTGACCATCCTCTATACTACTAAATCAGAGTTTCGTTTACATCCTCAATTGCCACATGTCGCGCTCACGTTGATTCTCTTCCCTCCTAAAGTACAATGTTAACCTATCACAAAATTGAGTCTATGTTCATTAACAAAATATGTGTCTAGATTCATCATTTATTGAAATACTCCCTTCATTCAACTTCATTCTATGTACTTTTTTTAGGCCATTCACACTTGCAAATATTTTGAGTAAACAATTTTCGCTAATAAATTTATTTTGGCTAATAAAGTTATTTCATCCACTTATAAAGATACTCAGTATCACTAATAAAATTACATTTTTACACACATAGAGCAAGTGCAATGCAAGAATATGATATAAAGTTCTTGTTATGGAAAATCACATTTTGACAAACTCCATATTTTAGAACTTTTTTTTCCTCAATTAAAGAACTTTACTTTTTTTAATTGAGACCCACTATTTATTTCTTTCTCTACATCCATCTATCTTTTTTTCTTGAAAAATGGAAGAACTTAGTTCTTAAATACGAATTAGATTTTATTTTGACAAACTTTAGAAGATGCACGATGGGAAGAACTTTTCTTGTTGACAAACTCAAAATTAAGAATCTCCGTTACACATGCTCTTATTATTCTAACACATATAACATCATTATTTTCTTAAGAATTGTTCATTGACATCATGTATAGAATGAAGTTGAATGAAGTGAGTAAACGTTTAACTTAAATTCATATTTAAGTATTTTTTTTATAATTTATACATAACTCACTTAAGGATATAATATATAATTAATAGAACAAATAAACATTTTTTCTAAAAAAAATACCAATTAGCCATAAAAAAATTTCTTGAATTTTTTTTTTATTTTATCAAATAATTATTAATTTTGACAAATATGAATAATGAAAAAATATTTTTATTAACTCTACGAAACATATGGCACTACATTCACACCTTCTTCATTCTTTTAATTTAATTTCATTTAATAATAATAATAATAATAATAATAATAATAATAATTTCAAATTTTCCCCCAAATTAATTCCTTCAATTAATCGAATTTACCCCCAATTTAATTCAACCCTAAATAATTTCACCTCAGTTTGCGCAATTAATCAGGTGAATTTACTTTCTTTTATCGTCGATTTTTTTTTTATCATTTTTGTTCGAATTTTGTCCTTGTTTTTTTTTTTTTAATTTACTGTGTTCAAATTAGGGTTTCGAACTTTCGATTGTATGATTTTGATTATGTTAACTGTGAGGAGTAAGTCTTGTGAAAGACGGTCTTTTAATCGTCGTTTTTTTTATCATTTTTATTCGAGTTTTATCGTAGTTTTAGTTTATTGTCGTCAAATTAGGGTTTTTTTTGGGTTGTATGATTTTGATTCGAGATTAATGTGGGCGGTGATTAGGTTATGATTATGCTAAGCTTTTTACGATGTGAATTGCGGAATTATTACGAGGAGTAAGTCTTGTGAAAGACGGTTTTTAGTATAAGATTGGTAAATAGACGTATATTAAATAGGTAGTTGTAATTTATTCGAATTTTCTCGTAATTTTTACTTTACTGTCTTCAAATTAGGGTTTTGATTGTATGATTTCGATTCGAGATTATCGTGTACCGTGATTAGGTCATGATTATGCCTTTGTTTAAATTATTACGATGTTAATTGTGGAAATATTATCAATACGTCTTAAAAGACCGTCTTTCTTTAACAATTCATTGCGAAGGACTGTCATTTTTAAGACTTCGTGTATTATGAGACGAGTAGTTGATTACATCAATTATTTCAATTCTACGATCTTTGTGTTGTGGTTATTGTTTGTGCACTTAGTCGCTATTCTACTCGATTCGATTCTGTAACAATTGTTTTTGGTATTAATTTGCTGTCGTAGTTGTAGTTTTGCTATGTAACCCTAAAATATCTGAAGAAGTCGTTAGTACAGAGCACATTTCTGATGTTTCTTCAGTTGTTTGTAGCTTTATGATGTATAGATTATGCCAAAGACTGCGATTGACTATGGAAAATTGTCGCTTTTTTTTTACAAATTAGTTTTTCTTTAGCTGCTTTGATTGGAAGGGCTTTAAAAATGGATTTCTGAGGATTTTAGTTTCATTTGTTTTAACAAAATTGGAGTTTTAGACGTTTGTTAGTTGCTACGGTCCTCTATTTCTCGGTCATTGCTCGAATTATGAGCAGGGGCGGACCTTAAGAGGTTCCGCCAAGGGCCGAGTGTTCATCAACTGCCCCTGAGTTTTAAGTATGTAACATGTACTCCATATAAGTTATCCTGGAATTATTAGTAAAGTGTTGACCGTCATGACTGATGGCATAAGGGCGTTCTCATAGCTCCTTTGTTCAGGGTTCTTGTGATTAAGGAGTGTTATTTTGGACAAAAAAATTGGTTCTAATAGGGTATGTGATAGAGCAAGCTAGAACCTTCTTAGTGTCTACGGCATATTGTTTTAGAATTTTTGCTTTGATATCTTGGTGAAATGGACTCTCTATGTTTTTGGGGGAAGGTGGAAGGATCGAATGTTCGGGATAAGCAGTAAGGCGAGCGATCCTAAAACATTGGTCTGGATGGTTCGAGCCATGGGAGTCTATTTTCATAGCAGTATCGCTCTCCCTTTACAGCATTTGAAGCGGGTCTGCCTTAAAATATAACCAAATTACAATTAATGTTGTTGGTTGAGCATGCTCATAAGTCATAAGTAACAAACAAATTCTGTAGTTCTACTTACTTTTAGTCGTTCATTTACTGGTTTTGTTAGTGGAACCTTTTGAATGACAGCTTTATTTATATGATACTTCTCTATTATCAAAAATAACAATCTGTAAGAAGATGTACCTTTCAATGATCTTTTCATATTTATAAGCACTTAAGCGCCCGTAGGTTCATAAATTTTCATGATGTCGTCAAAGATCGTTAGTATCACATATCACAGCTCAACTGCCCTCGTGGTTTTCAACTTGCATTTGCTTGGATTATGGATCTCGTAGTTTTATCTTGCCCTCTTGATCCTTGTAAATTGTGACTATAGTTATTTATGGCTCTACAAGGTTAGCGACTTCGCGTTTAAGTTTTCCTGTAAGAAGAATAGTATCCAAGAGTTTAAAACAATTGTATTTGTGTGTCTAACCGTAATGTTCTTGACACTGAAGTGCTTTAGCTCTTTGCTAAGCACTTATAGATTAATACAAGTACTACGGAGTAGATCCCATTTTTTTTTTTTTTTTTGGTGACGAGGGGTTGGTTTCCCCCGGGCACTTGCAATACTCTGCAAACCACATGTGCCATGTAAGACACCCCGAAGGATGACAGGTAACCTCCAGCCCGTATTGTCAACCCAGGACCTCTCAACCTGCGTTTGCTGGGACAGTTACTGTGACACCACTGGACTCAAGGCATTTGGTTGGAGTAGATCTTTTGTCACTGTGTATCTTCCATATTTATTTTGCCTTTCATTGAGGGATTAATTCTGATAGTAGTTTTACATGTCTGATGACTTTGCAGCAAGATATAAACACCTCAAGCCTGTTGACCAATCATCCTGCTATGCCGGCAGGAGAGCTCATCTCACCATCACCAACAGTGGTTCTACCACCACAGTGCCCGGTAGAGTCTCATGACGACGACGAGACATGGGTGTGGGGCCAAATAAAGGCTGAGGCACGCCGTGATGCTGAGTCAGAGCCAGCACTGGCATCTTACCTTTACTCAACGATCCTTTCTCACTCCTCCCTTGCTCGTTCACTCTCTTTCCACCTCGGCAACAAACTCTGCTCCTCCACTTTGTTGTCCACCCTTCTGTACGATCTTTTCCTTAATGCCCTATCCTCTGATGTTTCCCTTCGGGCGGCTGTAGTTGCAGATTTACGGGCTGCTAGGGTCCGTGACCCAGCCTGTGTGTCCTTCTGTCACTGCCTTCTTAACTACAAGGGGTTTCTGGCATGCCAGGCCCATCGGGTGACCCATAAACTTTGGAGCCAAGGAAGACGGCCCATGGCACTTGCTCTCCAGGCTCGAATATCAGACGTATTCTCGGTTGACATCCACCCAGCTGCAACCATTGGGAAAGGGATCCTGTTCGACCATGCCACTGGGGTAGTGATTGGCGAGACAGCCATCATTGGTAACAACTGCTCGATTTTGCACCACGTGACTTTAGGGGGCACTGGAAAGGATTGTGGTGATCGTCACCCAAAGGTAGGAGATGGTGTTCTGATTGGAGCTGGAGCCACAATTTTGGGCAATGTAAAGATCGGCGATGGCGCCAAGATTGGGGCAGGATCAGTCGTGCTGATCGACGTCCCCCCAAGAACAACCGCAGTGGGGAACCCAGCTAGGTTAGTCGGAGGAAAGGAGAAACCATCCAAGAACGAGGATGTCCCCGGAGAATCCATGGATCACACATCATTCATGTCGCAGTGGTCAGACTATATCATATGACCAGCTGTTGTGATCCCTCTAACGTGCGTTTTTGCCCGTGCCAGAGTCTCGGAGTGACTTCTTGGTTTAGATTCAGTTGTGCATTTCGGGAATTTCGTGTAGTTAAACTCACCTAGCTAAATATAATTCTGTTTGTAAGCCTGCAATTCATCGAAATTGGCAGAATAATGTACTCAAAATTCTTGGCTATCTAATATTTTCCGTATATATACAAGCAAATGAAGCAATAGATGATTGCTATTCTTCGACTCCCTACATTACAGTGGCCGGCAAAAAATCCTTTGAGTGTAATTGAACCTAACAAACCGGACTTTCCAGTGAATCTAGTCGAGTCGATTATCAGACGTCGTCATACATCATAAACTGGGTTATCCTGGTTCCGTATGTGGGTGCAGTGTTACCGGGTTGTCCGGGTACCGGGTGTTTGCATACGTTTAGGTTAAGGTTGGGTGGTTTTCGCATTTGTTACAACCCGGGGGCAATTGAGTTTGTGCTGGAGCATTTACTGAATATAATTGTAGCTTCGGGATTCTTTTTCATTCTGAGATGTCATTTCAAAGCGACTCAATAATAGACATCAACAATAATGCTCGCTTGACTAAAAGTCGTGTCATAACCAAAAGTTTAAATTAATAGCCGATACCCAATCAATATATAGTTCCTTTCTGGGAGTTGAAATTAGAAGTTCAGTGTCATCAATCTAGCATACTCAATTACTATTTGTGAGATATTTCAATCAAAAGTTCAAATTAACGGTCCTAAACTGTTATGCCTTGATAGAATATACGCTGTAATAAATAATACTCCTACTTGGTACGTACTATTATTGATGAAATATGTTGATGACTTGATGTCACGTGAAGTGGAATATTATATGATAAGATACCCTTAAAATAAACGGTTAAAAACCCTACAAACTTTTATGCATGCTAAAACTTTTTTGCATGGATGGTCACACTTTGCGATTTTGCGCACATTTTAGATTTCCTTTGTGACCTCTCTTTTCGCCTTTACTTTTAAAGCTTTGTCTTTTTTTCATTCATTTAATTTGGTCGTCTCCAGCTTGCCACCAATTTCCTTAGCTCCTATACCTTGTCCCTCCTCCCACTTTTCCATAAATTTTTCGGTTATCGGTTTAAATTTTAGGTATTTTTCTAGTCAATCGAGTCAGCTTTTGAACTCTCTAATCTCTTCAACAAAATTATTTATTCAAATATATAAGATTTCTAAATGACAAAGGTCGGTCTTATTCTTTTGAAATTAATATTAACTTAATTCAGGTGATCCTATTTAGTCTAATTCAATTCAGTTTTTTCGTTATAATTTTGTTGATCATCATGTCAATCGGTTCAATATCGTTAGCCTATATATAATTGAAATTTTTTTTTATCATAGATATTTAAATATTCTTTATTCAATTTAAGGTTTGCAAAAGCAAATTTAGGTTTTGACATAAAATAAACATGGATTTCAAAAATAAATAAATTTAAAAAAATAGGTTGACTAATATAATGCCTAATGCTTTATACTTTTAGAGAACCATATTAAAGAATATGGTTGATGACGTGAGCTTTCTGATTTGACGATTTCCTAATATATAACGTGCATTGGATTGTCATCGTTTTATTTTCGTTATTTTATCGAGTGTTATAAGGGCAGATATATATTAAATAAGAGTTTACAACAAATACAAATAATCTTTTGATTGAAAATTTTAAAATTAGTACTTCGGAATTTATAATAGATTTTTCCGTCTTTATTTGAGGCATGCACATAGTAGAAAAACTGTTTTTAATTAATGTTTCGTTCATATTATAATGAAACGTGGACAAGAATTGAATGAGACGAAATAAGTAATTAACCATTACAATAATTCAATTGTTCGACTTATTCTAAGATGTTCACATAATAATATACTTGGTAATAACTCTTGATTTTGTTGCTTAGTCTTCTCACATTTTTATTTTCCTATATTATTTCATACTTCATTATTCACGTACAATTTTTGTCGATAAAATAATATTTGTTGTTTATTCCTAGAATCAATGAAAGTAGACATCCACATATTTTTTTTGTATATCATGAAAATGGCTTTAATTATTTTATATAATTGGTGGATGACTAGTGTACGTTCAAGTTGATAAATATCAATAGATATTCTTCCTGCATGTTTGAGTGTGTACGTACGTGCTCAGGACGAGGAAATGCAAAAAGTGGTGTGGTGGGGTTTAAATTAGTTTCATTGGTACAAATCAATTGTTAACGTTTCAATTTTGGTATAAAAATAAAAGAAATGCAAGAAATGAAGGAGTATAAAAACAAATACAAAGTAATTTAAATATTTAATACATGGAAGTCATTATAATAATAATATATCTTCACTTATATATGTATATTATATTAAAGTTGTATAATCCACAAAAATATAACGGTTGATTATTGTATATCATGTATAAACCCTTAAATATCATATCAAACGTTAATAATTGATTAGGATGGAAGCAATATCGGTTAAAGAGATAAAATTTAAAATTAATAATAAGAAGATGATGTTATTGTCACTTACGTTGATGTATTTTTAATTTTTTTATTTATGTATGTAAATTGCGGACACATAAAATAAGAACACCAAGGTATATATAACATTTTTTTTTAGAGAGTTGGTTTTCTTGTAATACTGTAGTACTTTAATAATAAAAGCTCAACATTTACAAGTAGAAGAAATTGAAATTGAAGAAATCAAATCAAAAACCTTACTGCTCTAAGAAACTTTTCTAATAATTAAACATCATCTTAAAGGAATGCTTCCAACATTTATTTTATATTTAATTTTTCTAAATTTATTATACTCCGTTATATTATTGATATATTTTGGTATAATAAGAAACAAAATATGAAGTAGCCTTTATTAACCACAAGTGAATCTTACATTGATGGTAGATGAAAGAAATGAGCAGTTTATAAACTTGAGGAGTTGCTCCTCGATCTCATTGTCAATTAGTATTGAGATGAAACTTTCTCAGGGCTTATCAAGTGAGTTCTATTTCCTCATTTACGGGTATGGTCCAAAATCTAGATTCACAAAAAAAGATCTTATAATGTATTTCTCTTTATACCCTTGATCAATTAATCAAATAACACATTTTGGACGATTTT
>JAUEKU010167701.1:0-11548 GCA_032274805.1 Gypsophila paniculata
ATAATAAGCTTTTAGTGTGATTTTTATGATGTCTTTTACAACTTTTTTTTGTATCAATATTCATTATATGAATAAATCTAAAAATTAATATTTTATTTTTTAGATAAATTTAAACTAAAGAAATTAATGAATAAAAAAGAAAATTTGCAAAACAATTAAGTAAATATGTAAAACAAAAAATTATCGACATTTCGTGCATTGCACGGGTAATAAAACTAGTTACATTATTAAAACTTTATCTTTAAAAATCATAAGAGAATAAACTTCACAAATATTTTTGATACAGATTATGGGATAACCAACCCCAAAAGCTAGCCCAAGGGGTGGTAAGGGCCCATATCTATATAAATCCCACATTAGCTCTCTACAAGACCAATGTGGGACTCAAGTCCCATACCTTGCAATGGATCGTATCATAAGTGACAAAAGTGCCAACAGAGGAGATTTAAAGTGAAAAGGGTAGAACTGCAGAAGATATACCTTGGCACGTGTTAGAGCCACATTGATTCTGTGCCAGTCACCAAGTAAGGAAGACGAACAATTTCTTGGATTTTGAGACGATCTTACGAAGGAAACTAATATGCAGTCTTTATCCCTACCCTGAAAGAGTAGAGCCAGAGAGTAACAAAATCAGGTCACCATAGCTCACCTTTAATACCGACACATCGACAAAATAAAGGAGAAGGTTTCAAGGGCGTTTTGTGTAGAAGAGGAAACAAATTGTTCAGCCTTAAAGACAACAGGGCAGCTAATCATAGGACATGCTCTCAGAATAAGATGGACCCATGAACCGATTATTATTACCTACTAATTTATCATATCAAGCTACGATAATCTTACATGTATCATCAGAATAAAGGACGGTCTAGAGCTTAAGATAAATTTGAAAGAGAGACGGGATGTCATCATACGACAAAACATCAAAATCAGTTTCTCGAAGACATACAAAAGTACAGCCTTCACTAGTTTTGATTCAATCCAATCTTTCGAAAGTTCATATGAAACTACTGTAACAAATAAATGAAAAGGGTTTAACCTGGTATTTATCAATAGTATGGACCTCCACAGCAGTCAAGTCTAAAACCTGCCGGATAAGATTTGCCTGAGCATTGTATGGGGTAATGATCCCAATTTCCTCGTTTTCGACACCATGGTTAGTTAATGCTTCAGTGATCTGCAGCACACAAACAACGCTTAGTAATCTGAATGAAAGCAAAAAATGTTTCTAACTGCTGTTATGGTAAAGTTTTATCAAAAAACCGAGTTCAAAATGGTTATAGGCTTATAGCCAAAAGAACTCACCTCCGCCACAATATGAGCTTCAACTGGATTATTTACAGTCTTCTGATCCTTGGTCTCAAAGGCAGGCAATTCATCTATACAAGTGAACGGCCTTTTAAGAAAAACATATGCGGATCGCTATATAATTAGTAACAAGAACAATGACCAAGATTCCAACAGACCTGTGTCAATAAATATAACCGGCTTGTCCTCATCCAAAACCTGTCATCATCAGCGTAAAACATTAGGACAAAGAGTTAATAACTGCAGGGAATGGTAAAGCACATTTGGATACGTTATTAGTATAAAGTGGAAGGGGAGGGGAATGGAGGGAAGGGAAAGGAAGAAGGAGAGGGGGGTCTAGGGAAAGAAAAGGAAGGGAGGGGAGGAAAAGAAGCGATGATATTTTCTTTCAAAATATTGCTTCTGCTGGAAAAACTTTTTTTGAATCGTTATGCAGGAAGAATTAAGATTCGACTTAGACAGAAAAATGGATCCTCCTAGTTCCCTCACCCGACATTGCTAGGCAAACAGAAGTTATCTCCCTCTTCTTTCCCTCCAAATTCCTCCAAAAAAGGGGTAAGTTATGCAATGTCCAAAGTTTCCTAACAGGAATAGATATATTTCAACCAGTATCATAAACATCTTCCTGACCTTCTCCAACCATGGAGGTATGCGTCCCCTTTTAAATAACTTAAGTTTTGCAGTCTCTATATCTGGAGAGCCACAGCGCAGCCTATCACCATATATAAGGGCATTTGACAGTTTCATGATACCTGCACACATCCGGTACTGTATGGCACAACAAAAGAAAAGAATTTCAGTTCTATCAATCTAAAACTGAGATACAAGAACTAAAAGAATATAACAGACACAAGATAACCCGGCTGACCTGACTTTGCAGAGCAGATATTGCTTGGGGATGTGCTTCTGATAGCCTGCGAAACAAGCTTACAGACATTCCACTTTCTCGAGCCTCTGGACTCTAAAGAGGTTCGAAACATTCAGGGTTGTTCGAGGACGAGAGATCTGAAATGCTCCATTGAGGATGGTAGAGGACATACCTTGACAAGAGGTGGTAGCTGATAGTGGTCTCCAACAAGAACAAACTTGGAAGAAAACATCAACGGCCCCAGTGATACCTAATAATAAGGTTCGTTAGAGAGATCTTTACTCGTTACTTTGAAAAACCCATATGTAAACAGCAAGAGTGAACATACTCCTGTTCTCTATCACTTGAAGAAGCATACAACAAACATTTTCAGAACTCTCGTAAGTTATGACCTAAAATTGACTGATAAGGCAAGATAAAAGGTCCTATGGCTAATAATATTATTCAGAAATCATTTCTCTTAGACGATGGTAATTAGTACGCCATAGAATCTTCTATGACACTCGTTCCTTCTAAGCACATACCAGGTAATGTCAGATGTAACTAATAGCTATGATTATTGCCCTCCATTGTATATTGATTCTATTTAGCTTTCGATGTCATAGCATAGCACCTTCCTAGTATCTAGGTTTGAACATTCTAATACCTACTAAAATGAAGAAACAGTGTGCCAAATCCATGGCTTCAATGTGAAATGAAAATCAACGCTAGCTTCACTACCCAGTCTTCCGCAGAACTAAGCTACAAAGAAGTTAACAAACAACGATTTATACCGGCAGGCTAGTCTGTCCAGCCTCATCAATAATGCACACGTCAAATCTCTTTGTCGCAAGCAAGGGACTGGTTATTCCTAGACATGTAACTGCAACAACCTGGACTTCATCCAGCTTTTTTTTGATGTCCTCCACGCTCTGAATGTCCATATCTGCCAGAGAAACGATACACGGATATGGATTAAACTAGAGATATCTTTATTCAGAGTACCTATAGAGTGATTGTAGGTTGAAAACCTGAAAGACAATGGGCCTCGATTTCTTTGTGCACAGCCTCACGTCGACCAACACGTACAAAATCTATTCCCTGAAAATTCAACACTTCAATACAAAGGAAAAAGGAAAAAAAGCACCAGCATAATAGCATATACACAGTTATAGGATTGCACTCAAAGTAACTGGTACTTGAAGAACTGAGTGATCATTTATTACTGGAATTGTGGGTAAACATGTAGATTAACTGAAACAATGTAATCAGTAATAACATCTCAAAAGTAAAAGCCGCAAAAAATTTTAGAACTTTAACAGGTCCGTAAATAATGTAATCCCAACAATAAGATAGACTTCTGCCATTTTTTTAGAGTTCATGTTAAAAGATTGGATGACTATGTCTCTCTCTCGAAGAAGAAGAGCCTTCAGTGGAAAAGCAGGGGTTGCGTGTAAAAAGATGGAACAGGAGCGAAACCCATTTAATGGGACAAATGCATCATATACGTTACAGAAATCTCCTGTCATGCGTTTAAACAGGAAGCTACTAGCTTTTCCTTTGCATTGCTTTCCAAGATGTACTCGGAATAAAAATCACCTGGGCTTTCAGTTTGATGAGCAAATTATCAACAGCTGAATTAGTGTATGATGTTAGCAAGATGGATGCACCCCTCATCATTAAAGCCTTCACAGCATATACCATTGTAGATGTCTTGCCAGTTCCAGGCATTCCAAGAATAAGAGCGTAATCTTTTGCGGTGAGAATCTGCATTAGGCACTTGTTACAATACTTTTGAGACAAGTTAAATGCAAAATACCAACACAACACCCTAATATGGAACATACATACGAAAGGGCCAATTGGCAGAATAAATAGAGTTTTGAAAAAAAAAATCTCCGAAACACACAGCACCTTAATGATTGCCCTTTGCTGATCAGCATTTAAGTTCCTCTCAGACCAGATATACGATATTGCGGGATCTTGGCTGAGTATAGACCCACTGTCAAATCTAGGAGCCTGGAAGAGTGCATTATTAGTGATATGCAAAGAGATATGGGCCTTAACACGAGACAACGGTTATATACACTTTAATACTGACCTCAAGATCCACAACTAGCTTTCGCAAGCATTCACTTTGGGGGTTTTGCAGAAATAGCTGGACCAAATTGTACCTATAATGGCAAATGCAGTTTTTGGTCCGTAAGTTTCAAGTCTTTGGCAGAAAATAAAGCAATATTACTTTAAGAGAGTCACCTCATGGTGCCGTAAGATGTTGATATTTCATCCTTGTCTATCCGCCACACTTCATTTCGAAGGTCCTGTAACATTGAAGAACGAGTGCTCCTGGGAAGTCTCAAACGCTTTGATAACGACACCTAATTTGCAAAGGAAAGAAATTAAGTATACTCACAGCATATAGCAGAATATTAATGCTCCAAGGCCATGCCTCAGAGTAAAATGAAAGCAACAATATGAAAATGGTGTCGGGTGTAAAAACTGCAAAATTTATCCTTACTGAAACATGAGACCGACTGATATCTGCAATGATCCCACTTGCAACTGCAAGACAATTTGATTCAGTGCTCAAGATCTGTTTAGCAAAATAAAGAAATGATCAATCAACAGTACGCTCCTCAAATTTTGAGTGAGTAAACCAAATTATTAAAGAGCAGATGGAAATGATACATCAGCAGAAAAGGTTTGAGAAGAAGCAATGGTCTCTACATATGGGTTCTGCCTGTGTAAATTGAGGTGGGTACAAGTGGAGCACAGAAACGGCTGAAACTGGAAAACTTGGAAAAGAATCATAAAAGAATCTAATTGAGTTATTTATTAACTCAGGTAGTACTTAGCATGGTGACATGTTCAGAAAGCTTCTTTAATTAGGTAATGTATCACAAATTTCAGCAGATGTGCTATATATTGCTTAAGATGCCTTACCACACGATCACCACATCGTAGACTGGATTGCAAGTCATTCTCTGAAGAAAAGGACCCATTTTTAGACTCTTGAATTTGCATTCTGTCATCAGGGAAAGGATTATCCTTGTGAATGAAGCGATACAGAAAGCGATCATCCTTGGTGGATGTTTTCATATGCTGCTCATCTGAACCATCAAGAACAATGGAAGAGAGGCAACCCGATAAGCTTTCATTTCTTGACACAGGACTTCTCCACATCATGTTGTTCGAAAGCTGGAACAACCACAAGCAGACATATAAACTCTTGAATTTGACTGTATCAATGTTAAGATTGTTATTATAAAGCTGAAGAGATATTAAATTGCGTTGTACCTGCATCTCTTTGGCTTCTAGGTCGATCAAATGATCCCAATGCTTAAAAAATAGTTTATGAGAAGTAGTTAGATGGTCAGTAAGCGAATGAAAAAGGTCTCCCAATCCACTACTTTCAGCACTCCCACCATGCATCTGTAGAAAACAGAACCGTGGTCAACAGAGACGTATCCCCAAATGTACTGTAAATTCTGAATAGAGAAAGTTAGAAATTTACCTTGTGATAAGTAGTACAAGCATTGAGATGGCGACAGTATTTGCACATATTCAAAGTCTACAGAAAATGAACACAACAATGAACAACTAGATCTGGAAAAACTAGCAAATAATGTACAAGAAAATTGACCACCACAGTACCTTGAGCATTGGTGGCAATTGCTGGGTCATTGAGGCCTTGATGATATCATGTGCTAGTTCATTGCGACGCATGATAATTCCAATCAAATCTGATCTTCTAACATTTGTTCCCTTTGCAAATTGAAGTCAGCATTTAGTGAGATATAAATTTCAATATGCCTAAACATAATTTTCTTTTCAAATAGTAGTTAGATAATGTAAACATACCATTGTCAGATCAGTCGAAAGGTAATACAGAAGTCCGGAATCAATACCCTGTGAATATCTGACCAGCACATAACATATCAGCAATGGGTCAATAAACTTTGTTATCGGGTCTTTAATCTTTGTTATGAAGAGAAGAAATTTACTCCGTACTACCTACCTCTCAGACATGAGAAGAGTGTATAAGATCAGCTGAGCTGAATGTTCCATCAGGGTCTGTTGAAGAGATGATTGGGTGAGAACAAGTGCCTGAAACGGGGCAAATAACTTTTTAAGAACGATTATAGGAGACTTGCCTGACCACTGGTTGCTTTACCAGTTTTAAACTCCAGCGGCATCATCTTCTCATCAATATGTTCGCCACTCGAATAAATCTTTACTTTGACAGAAGCATCAATCATTCCTTTTAAGCCATATTTCGGCGCCCATGCCATTTCCTCTATATCAACTATCTGTCCACACAACGCAAGTGCATATTTGAAACATTGTTAGACAAGCAGTTAATTAATGTGCATATAACCAGCGTTTGATGCTTAAATAATACTCCGCCATTAATTTGCTCTGATGAATATGGAGGAAACGATAATATAGACCATGTAAGTTCACTGTAAACACGCTTCTGAAAAGGAATTGAGAAGACAAACACACAAGATTTCCCAACCTAAAGAGGCAATTCATAGTCTGCACTTTGCGCCGATGCATAAACAAATATAAAGCTGAATTAACACAACGGACATCTAAATGAGCAAAACAATCAAGGAGTCAAAGTCTCGGAGATAGATGTCATACATCAGATATGTTAACTTTGGCTAGTCCATCATTGGGTCCAAAATCAACAGTAGGTGCATTGGATTTCTGCAACAAGTATGAACAAAGTCAGTCAATTACCTCTGACCAAGTGAAGCTTGACATACTGAAAATGTAATGGGAACAAGATCAATAAAAAAAGGTGAAAAAGAACAATCAAACTATGTGAAAGTTATGAGTGTTTGCAAATGGTATTATTTGTCCCCTATATGCAAGAGAAAGTAAGGAAAGAAATTACAGGACACCTCAAAATGGCCAGAAAAGTTAAAAAAAAAAACTTGGAAAGTCCAGAGAGATATATAAGTCAGATAAGTTCGGCAAAAACGATTCAAGGAAAGCAAACCCTATATCTTAACACAACGTTAACAGATCCTAGCCCCGAAAATGTTTTGGGATCAGCTAACATGAATCATCCTTTAAAACCCAAATTTTTTATCAATCAAAAGAATCCTCATTACGTTACAATTGATAATTCAGCCTATGAGGCACAACTTCTCAAAGCACAAGCACATCTGGTCAGCAATAACCAACACAAAAGCCACAAAGCTCGACCCATTTGGACATATAAAAAACTCATCATATTAACTAGCTGACAGCCATCTCCTCATTGTGGAGGTTCAACACCACGTCATCTAGCTTCTAAACAGGTAAGGTATGACCTCAACCTAAAGACAGCTCATGCTTTAACACATAACACAAACAATTCCAGACACTCGAGTTTTAAGATGAATGGGTTTCGCCGAACCTGTGAACTCATGAAAAGTCCTATCCAGTCGCATATTTTTGGGATGGCATTGTTCAGGGTTTCTTGCACATTTTTTTCCTGCACTGCAAAATCACACAGTTCATACCGCTCATCATGTACGAATGTAGGAGAGTACTGTCAACTAATACAATATGCAATGCTCCGTTGCTCACAACAGTAGTACCTCTAGGCAAACACCTTACCTCCACATGCATACAAGCTTTCAAGGTTTTTTTGCAGCACAACCTTAGAAAATTCTAGTAGCCGCTCTATTGTAGGATGTTCCATTATCAGACCAGCCTACAGAATCAAGGAGCGTGATTTCAGAACACATATTCTTAACAACAGTTTGATTAAAATATGGTTATCCAGGTAAGTACAAGACCTGATATATTTGGTGCAACAACGTGCCAATCAATGCTGCGGTGGAATGTTCGCTGCATTTTAGTCTCTCATCCAAAACAGCTCGTCTTGAGCAACTAAAACTACCAGCAACCTAAGAGAACGATTTCTTGTCAGCGGAATTACAAATAGTTCAACTAAAACTATTGATTGAAGCTTTGAGTATGCAAGTGATAAGTGAAAAAATGAAATATAGATCTGGATAAGTTGCTCAATCCAAAACGGTGAATAAACCGACAAAAGAAAGGACATTACTCGAGTGCCTGAGAGTAGCAGATTTGGATGAACAATCAAAAGATTCTTCTCATGATTCACATCAAAGTTTCCATGATTATCAAATTCTCCAATGACTCTAATGGTGTCCCCAGGCTCAATCACACTATAAAACCTGCAATAGTTTGAAAAACTAAATGAACGTCCCAACTACCTTAGATATGAAATTAACTGGTCGACAGCCATCTCATTTTAAAAAATTCTGCACTAATTTACCTACGAGAGGCAGTTTAAGATGATGATTCGAAAGGTTAAAATGGCTGCAAAATGAAGAAAAATAGAGAACAAATAGCTGTTACCAGTCATCCCAGAGATGTACGCAGATTTCCTCGCCGCTTTGCTCACTTAACGCACGGAGAACCTAAACGATCAAAAAGTAATCAAGATATATGATAGAATGAGTGGATAATTTCCAACGGAATATATCTACATACAACACAATAGAAAATAACCTTCACTGAGCACTGAGCGCCAGCTGAAGTGGATGTGATGCGCTTCTCTGTGACCTACAAAAACGAAAAACAATGGATACCAGTAGCTCGCACAGCTTCAAATAGTGTCTTCTAAAAGAAAAGGAAAAAGGAGGGAAGGGATGAATAGGAGGGCACGAAAAAACATATACCTCTAAGACAAGAAAACAGGGATCAGAAGGTCCAACTTCATCGTTTGTTTGTCCTTTGATTGCTACTTCATTCAGAGCGCTATTACCATTAGTAGATTTTACATTGATGGTTCTGTTGCAGACATTAGATGACTGCATCTGGGGTCCAACTGATGGTGACCCGTCTATAGAGATTGCATTTTCTACTTGATCTAGTAGTTCAAGAAGTGCCTGAAATATTTCATGGGAAGATAGCCATGAGCAGCATAAAAATATCGTAATGTCTTAGAAATTCAAGAAGCCACTACCTTGTTAATCAGCACAAAAACCAGATCTAAGGGTGAAACCTAATAGACATAATACGGTCGACCGTGTTCATCACAGAGAACTATGTGTCTTTAGGAAACAAAAGACAGCAAGAACATAGCCACTCACCTTTTTGTTCTGTCTCAATCCCGTACATTGCCGTAGCCCAATCTTACGTTTAGAACTCCCGTTAGGCTGCACTCGAAATATTAAGCATCACAATGATAACTCATAATGATATTATCACCTCAAAGAGTCAAGACAATTTACGCCGTACAAATCAAATTACCTTTTCGAGACTATAAGACAAAGATGGCGGAGTTCTAAAAGGGCTCTGTGTACTTGTGGAGCCTGAAGTAGTGGCATTATCACCTCTGCCATTTGCATCAGCGTCTTGCCCTCTGCTCATTTTCTCCTTTTCGTGAGCATTCAATGAAGGTGCAGGACTGGCATCATCACTGTTCCCTCTGGAACAATTTACGCTCTGCAACATATCCAGATTTCAGTACACTGACGGAATAAGATCGTAAGCAAGAGAATGTTTTCACAAATGCAAAGTTACAATACTTTATCATCTGACAATTGGTTGAAACTGCGAGAATTGAGCCGTGAAGCGTCAGCTAAGGCCTTCACCACATCAGGAGCAAGCTTTGAAAGAGCCTGAAGGCGCTCGTTGGCAGGTGAAATCTTCCATGTCACCTCATCTCCTCCATCATCTTGACTAAGCTTTATTATCTATATATATACACACATCCACTTAATAAACTCGACAACAGTCACATTGAACGAATTGCCCGTTTCCATGAGCAACAAACACAAAGGTCATATCACATCATTTTGCATCAGAATAATACAAGCGAGGAAAATTCTATCATCAGCGGCACAACTAAAATCTTAACATCACGACTCTACCATCTCGTTTCCTTGAAGCGAAGCCACTCGAATCATCATTTAGTAAAACATCAAAAGTTGAATACTCTATAACTAACAAACTCAACCCGTAGCAACTTATTAACACCAATGCACATCAATGCCTGGAATTTTCAAACAAACAAAAGAACACAACTTTATCACAACCACCAAAATTCAATAACAAGATCAGCAACTCTAGTACGACCTAATTTATCAGTCGGTAAAGCGTCACAACTTCATCATTACCTCTACCACAATATAATCGAGAACATGAATACCTATATCTACACGATTTTAGGTCCATTCAGTTATTCAAGTAATTCGGTAGACCATTCATCAAAACAATCATTTTATCCTAACTACCTAAAACATACAACGATTCAATCATATCAAATCATATAACAACACCAAATAAGAACACAAATGCTACCATGCTCGGAGAAAACTTGAAACGTTTCCTAGGACCGCCTTTCAAAACATCAGGCGAAACCTCAGCTACATCATCCACATTACTAATATCCACCAACATACTATCCGGAGGAGTCTCCTGAGACCCCGAATTGACCCCATTCCTCGGGTTCAAACCCGCTTTCTCACTCAAAACCCTACCTTTCCTCAAACCCTCAACATCATCCCCCCCAACACCACTCCCATTTCCAACCTCGGGCCGAACCTCCAAAGCCCCATTTCCACCTCTATTCACACCCTCCCCACCCGTACTCAAACCCGACCCGTTTACACCCGTGCCAATCTTTCCATTGTTTCGGCCCAAACCCATTTCAGTTCCCGGGCCGGGTTTCCCAATTCTAGGGTTTCCCACCTGACCCGACCCGATAACACCCGGTTCAATTTTCCCACCGTTTCGGCCCGAACCCATTTCAGTTCTCGGGTCGGGTTTTCCAACCCTAGGGTTTCCCGTCTGACCCGACCCGTTTCCAACCACCTTTCCGTTACCCTTACCCTTCCCAGTTTCCAAATCAGTCTTTGAGGATGAAGAAGGTTTATTCGGGTTTTGCGAAACCCGATCGAAGAAATGCTGAATTCCATACTTCACTGGAGGTTGAGATGAATTGATTTGCGACGATTTCTTTGAATTCAATGCGTTTGATTTCTTCTTGGGTGGCATAATTTTGTTATTTTTTTCAGTGCATTAATTTCTTTCAATTTTTTCGATTTTTGTGTGATTTTTTTTTTGTTCAATTAAAGTTGATGAAGTATAAAATAGTGGAAAATGTTGTGAAGGAGGAAGAAGAAGTTGAAGAGAAATTTGCGCGGGAGTTTTCATTTTTGTGTTGTGCCGCCCAATTCTTGAGATTAAAATTTTAATTGAAATTGATTTCGATTATTTGTTTATCTTCGATTTTGAGGGGAATTTTAATTAGGAAGAATTCACAAGAATAATACCAACTGACACTCATCTTCCAATAATAATACGAACTCAACTTAATCCCAAAATAATACCAACTATTAAACAATCCTTCCAATAATATAA
>JAUEKU010167712.1:0-11547 GCA_032274805.1 Gypsophila paniculata
GAACCAATGTGAAAATCGTACTATCGGATGTTTTACATTAAAGGGTAAAATGGTAATTTTAATGCATATTATAACTCACTAAATACTATTATACTATTTTTTAACTACCAAAAAGTATAAGTAACTATTATAATAAGAGGAGTGATTTAATACCTCAGATGCGCGATCCCATTTTCCGATTTTTAACCCCTATTTGTTTTATTGAAATGTTTGGTGCAACTATCTTGGCATCTAAAATATTTTTCTACTTTTAAAGACGGTTCAATCCAAATTTAATTTTTTTTTAAATCACGTGTAATGGTGCTTAAAATGTCGATTTCATTTGATAGTTCATGTTAATTTCTTCAATTTCCTTTAAATTGAAAACTAATAAAAATATGTTATCTTATTATACAAAGAGATCAAAATTCTCTTAACTTGGATATAAGATGAGAAAAAGGAATATAAGATGGCTAGCCACCTCCTCAATTCTCCCCCTTTTCTATTATTTTTTAGAAATAATCTAAAATTCTCTGTAGAACCTAAATATAATCTCAATATAATAACCAAAAACTTCACCCTATAGCCCGAAAATAGAACGTCATGTAGCCATCTAGATAGGAGCACAATATGTTTCATGATGATCATTGATCATTTTTATATTTTTTCTTGATCATTGTCCGTAACAAAAGGACTTCAATCATCTTATCGAAATTTGGTGTAACCGAAGAAACACAAATTCACTCACGTGTGAACCGAGATAATTTCACTTGCTCTTTATTTCACACTAATTAATAATGAATAAAATAAGACTTATATAATCCTTATCCCTCATTCAATATATTATCACCAAAACTTATGTATATTATCATTTACATTATTGTAAAAACTTATGTGAGACCTCTTACGCATGAGGTCAGTATTTTATGCATAAAACGTGATTTCTATAAAGTATATTATGATCATTATTGAATAAAATGTGATCACGTGCTAAAGTTTTCAGCGAAGTCGTATTTTATCATTGTAAACTTCAAAGAATCAAAGTATACACATTTTAAAGATTAAAATCCGTCTGACGCAAGAGTTACTATTACATTATAGCCAAAAATATAATGTCACGTAGATATGTTTATGAAGCACTATATATGATCAAGTCATCAAGATGTGCAGTTCTCTAATCAATAAGTCTTCATTAAGATGACATATCCGTCTTAAGCTTAAAACGGGTTAAATATCATTCACTTACATATATGAGACAAATCTTTTATTTTTCGCTATGCATTCAACTTTTATTTTTCTACTAATTATTTTAACTATTTTAAATTTAAAACGAAATAATCCATGTGAAATAAGAATTTATGTTGTTCAATAATATATCCTCTCAAATGTCATTTTGATAGTTCCCTAGAGGTTTGTGGTGGGTGACCTTTAATGCAACTTGATTTGTCCCAATAAACGACACAAGTAAGCTAAGCCAACTTCCACCAAATATTTTATATATTTGTAAATTCCTAGCATGTCTCCAACATTTACAAATTCCTTGTGAAATCAGCTGGGTTTTGGGGCTCTTTTGGCCGGCAACTTTTTATGCCTTTTTGCTATAGTATGCATAAGTCTTAGTCATCATTCATTTGATTACATTATTTTGAAATACACACATTCTTATTTAAAACCGATATATCTATCTTAAGTTTAAAACGGGTCAAGTCTTGGAAATAAGGCGAAAGCAAAATGCATAAGAAATAACAAAAAACTTGTCTTATATGCACAAGAGGAGTGATACTTGACCCGTTTTATTGTTAAGACAGATATATTCGTCTTAAGAGAGACTTATTATTTGACATATTTTTTTTTTGGGAACATGAGGTTTATTTCTCCGGGCACAGGCATTCCGACGTTACCACCTGTACCATGTAAGCCACCCTTTTTTACCAGGGGCCGTCGTGATACCCGCATGGTGCGCTTCCGGAGGCTTAAACCCAGGACCTTGCAATTCCTGCCATTGCAAGCTTTGAGGTTACCCCAGACCACCAGACCGCTACCACTTGGGTAAATCATGTATTTATAATAATGTATAGATTGTTACATATGACGATCTTATAATTTATATTTTGCCATAAAAATATTTCTATATAAATAAAGTCTAATATAATTATTTAAGTGAAACTCTATTTAAATAAGTAGATAACTTATTATTAAACTATGGCTGACATATGAATGTATGTAATTCTATGCTCATATTCACAGTGCAATATTATTGATGTGATATCTATATATACAATAGATCATGAATTGGAAAGAAAATTTTTGCTACCAAAATTATGAGACTAGTTCTAAGTTTCCTAATATACTAATGATTCATAAAATATTTACTAGGATAATATAAGTCTAATACTCCCCCTCACGTAGCCAAACGAGTTTACTTGTAGCGTTAGCCATTGATCTATATTCTGCTTCAGCGGATGAACGTGATGAAACTGTTTGCTGCTTTTTAGTTTTCCATGAAATTGGAGCCGAACCGAGTTGAATGTAATACGCTGACAGAGATTTACGACTCATTGGACAACTCGCCCAATCAGAGTCGCAATAAGCGGTGAGTGTAAGCTCATTATTGCTGGGCAGAAGAATACCTTGTCCGGGACAAGACTTCAAGTAGCGTAAAACACGCATTGAGGCATCCCAATGTCCTTGTCTTGGATCTTGCATAAATTGACTTAAGATGTGTACTGCGTAAGTGATCTCCGGTCGAGTTATAGTCAAGTAGATCAGTCTCCCTATTAGTCTCCTATACTGTGCTGGATCACTTATACGGTCCCCTGAATCGTTAGATAACTTGATATGCTGTTCCATTGGGAAGGAACACGGTTTCGCACCCAGCATCCCAGTTTCTTTCAAGATTCGAGTGTGTACTTTCTCTGACACAAAAATAAACCTTCTGAGGAACGAGCTACTTCGATGCCGAGGAAGTATTTGAGACGACACAAATCTTTGATTTTGAAACATCGATGTAGATATGTTTAAAAGCTTCACAATGAGAAGAATTGTTCCCCGTCAACACGAGATCGTCAACATAAACAAGTATAGCTAGGAAAACGTCCCCTTTCTTGTAGACGAATAATGAGTGCTCTGTAGCAGACTGTTCAAACCCATAATCTTGCAAAGCGGAAGCGAGTTTGAAAAACCAATTACGAGAAGCTTGTCTCAATCCATATATGGATTTTCGAAGTCGACAGACTAAATTTGGTTGAGAAGTATAGAAACCAGGTGGGAGTTTCATGTAAATTTCTTCATCCAAGTCACCATGTAAAAATGCATTATTGACGTCCATCTGACATAAATCCCATCCCCGAGCAACAACAATAGACAAAAGGCATCGGACAGTTACCATCTTCGCGACCGGAGCAAACGTCTCAGTGAAATCTTCACCCTCAACTTGTGTGAACCCTTGCGCAACGAGTCTGGCTTTAAACCGTTCCACAGTCCCATCAGCATTGTATTTAGTCTTATAGACCCATTTACATCCGACCACTTTCTTTTCTTTAGGAAGAACTTCCAAAGTCCATGTATGATTATCTTCTAAAGCAGATATCTCTTTGGACATAGCTTCCCGCCAGCGAGGATCAGCCATAGCTTTTGAGAACGTCTTGGGCTCCTCATTAGAAGTAATTGCAGCTAAGAATGCACGATGTGTGGTAGAAAAGCGGTCATATGATATGAAATGACAAAGAGGGTAAGCGCTACCTGAAGATTGAGCTGGGATATCGTCAGAAGATTGGGCTGGGATATCGTTGTCAGACACAATTGTTTCACACACATAATCATTAAGGTAACTTGGCGGTCGCCTTTCTCGTGGTGGCAATTTTTTCAAGCTCGAAGATGGTTGAGTCCTTTCTCTGTTTGACTGCTCCCCCTGACTAGAAATAGGCAATTGATCCGCGACCTCGCTAATTTGATGATCAACGGGCACATCATGCTCCCTATGCTCCACTGGTCTTCTTGATTCATGCACATTCTCTTCTTCAGTAGCAATGCGCGGAGATACTTGTTGCTCTCTGGTAGGAATAATATCATCCTCGTCATGAATAAATGATTCTGAAGTAAATATTTGTGTCGGCAGTAGGTCTGAAGATGTTGTGGCAGAATCACTAGCTTGGAAAGGGTATACATTCTCATAGAAAATAACATCACGAGAAGTGAAAATTTGCTTTGTATTAAGGTCATAGACCTTCCAACCTTTTTGACCTTGAGGATACCCGATAAACATGCACCTCGCTGCCCTGGCATCAAATTTGTTTCTAATTTTGTGGTGCATCTGAGCATAGCAGAGACAACCGAAGACTCGTAAGTTGGAGTATGGAGGAACTTTACCAAACAACATCTCATAAGGTGTCCTCCCATTGTTGACTTTGCTAGGTGTTTTGTTAATCAAATGAGCAGCCGTTAGGAAACATTCACCCCAAAAACTCCTCAAATCACCTGCCCCAATAAGTTTCTTTGAAGCAATATCTTGGATAAGACAAAGCTCCGGATACAATTGTGATGTTTGGTTAACTGAGGGATGGAAATGAGGTTACAGGTGATCTTTCAATATCAAATATGGACCGATGGTTACTGTCCCCGCTTGTTCTACTAAAACGAGACCTCTATTTGACAAAGTAATAGCCACTGATTGTGGCATCTTGTACAAATTTTTAACCACTCATATGGTGGGATGCTCCAGTGTCCAAAATCCATTCAACGACGCTACAATTGAAAATCTTACCAGATGAATTCACACAACCACTAATTTGGGGTTTTATTGATGCACAAACATCTACTCCAACTCTGACTCCTCCTGTTCTTCCATGGACACAGCTGATGGCTCCCATGATCTTTTACGGAGTACTAAATTGTATTCTCTTCCTTGATGTAATTATTGAAAACCTTGCTTTGATGCCTTATTAAACTATGGCTGATGATGAGACGCGTTTTTGGGATATCAAAAGCGGATTGTTAGCCTTAGGAACTTGCTTTTAGTCGACATTTTAGGTGATTTTGAAGAACTTTAGAGTAAGCAAGTAATTAAGACTAATTGTCCTATTCTACGTGGTCAAAGTTGATTTTCAAGTCAATGCCTAAGTCAAAGTCAAAGTTAAGTCAAGGTCGAGGTTCAAGTCAAACCCGAACCCAACTCAAGGCAAAGCAAGGATACTCAAGCAAGGTCAAAGGGAAGTCAAGATGAGGTAAGGGTGAGGAGAAAGAAGAACCAAAACATCAAAAATTGGCTAAGACATGGAAATCAAGAACAATTTGGAAACTGAGAACAATTTCCTAATATACTAATGATTCATAAAATTGCAATCTATCAAGATAAATAAATATTACGGAGTACTCACTACTTGGTTTCAGTTATTTGATTATTTATTTAATCAGACGTAAAATGACCGTGTTTTTTTACACACAAATATAATTTGATCAATTTTATAACCTAAATTTATTTGTCAATATTTTCTTTATAAATTCAATTATATCTTTGTACAAAGAAAATCGTCTCAATTTTTAAAATAAAAAAGCTTACAAAATGATGGAGACATGAGAAGTAAATGAAATACTCCATAATGAATATAGAGGAATTCATTTAGGTTTACGTATTTTTTATCTGTCTTATATTAAAGAACGATTTTATAAAAAGTTGTTGATTATATAACACAACAATTGTCAAATAATAATCTTAAACGTGTTTCTACCATGGGTCAAAAGTGTAAAACTAAAGAGTTACGCAATGTGTGAATGGGTGTGTAGTGGTGTGTGAGAGGTACGTGATTAATTGATGATTAGTGTTTTAATTTGACCGTGAATAGACCGGAGTCAAATAGAGAAGACACAATCAATAATTTTGCATGAATAACGTTGTTTTGTGATTGATTATTTTATTCATACCATGCATTATATATGTTGTTGAATTATTCGAACTTCTCTATTGCTAACATTGTTATGGAGGATTAAGAATTTAAGATGTCAAAGATTGTGTTGTATTAGACGACCAACTCAACCAAAACTTTAAAGTGATTGTTGAGGTCTAATAATATTGTAATAGAAGATATAATATCGATTCTAATATATTGGTTTTTATACTTTAACACTCCCCCCTCACGCGGAGGCTCGTAAGCGTCGACGCAAGGGTGTTCCAAGGGATCGAACTTGAGACCTCATGGTGTCATGAGGCTCTGATACCATATTAGAAGACCAACTCAACCAAAATCTTAAGATGATAGTTGAGGTCCAATAAATAATTTTTATACTTTAACATGTTCGTTTAATTAATGTTTGGTATACATTAGATTTGTTGAACTTTTAGCTAAAAAGATAGAGTTTGATTTTAGATATACTTATTTTTCCGATTAAATAAGTGATATTTTTAATTATTTATTGTGATAGTGGTCATACAAAAGGTATTCTAAAATAAATTTTTTTTGCTCATTAATGAGTTTTAAAAAGGGAAGGAAAAAATAATTTAAAATATAATTACTTTATTTATATAAGAGGATTTTGTGAATGATAATATTAGAATACGAATTAATAAGATCGATACAATGAAAATAACGAGTATATATGGTCATTAAAGGGAGCTAAAATGTATGCTTGTGTTGTAGGTTGTTGAAGTTGTTATAAGTTTGTTAGGAGTTAATTGTAAATAGATATAAATAGATATAAAACTCATATAATTCATTCATTCAGATAATAAAAACAAACACATTTCCTTTCTATTTTCTCTCTACATTTCCTCTCTAATCTTCTCCTCAAATCTTCCATTAAAACAGTAGTAGGAAGCTCGAGATTCCCATTAAAGGCGTAATCTCCTGGGTTCTACAACATTGTGCAACAAGTTTTTCGACATGTTGGAGTCTCGTGTATGTCCATTCGAACCCTCACTAGCCTGTAGTAGCTCGTGTATTCACGCTCAAGTAAATTTTTCCAACGAGACAATCAGTACTTTATGCATTTTAAAAAGCATTTGCAATCGAACGGAGCAATGCAATGTCCGATTCTAAGGAAGACAAGAACGAATTATTATTAATCGTCCATAAAACAATAGCTCTATCTGTGAGCAACAACACATATCAGAGGGGAAGAACCCTCCTATGAACCAGATACAGGTAACGGTAACTAGAAACGTCAAAAACCCTAATCGATGCTAGCTAAAGCAAGGCATCTTACAATGTGATATCGTTTTCTCTTCGTAATGAATGATACAGTATAAATTTCCACAATAATAGTTTGATACAACAATGACTTCCTTGTAAATGAAAATAATCCTGCAAACGGGGAAAAAAAAAAAAAAAAAAAACAAATATCGTCATATACTATTAAGTTATGATATCTCATACTACTGGCCTTCTAATTGTGTACCGAACTTTTAAGTAATTAGAGTGCTCAGAAAATTTTAACTGATGAGAGTTCTTGACTGGTGGGAAAACAAATTACTGCGTATTTCATCAAATTAGACAATCTCTTTTTTCAGAAACAAAAAGAGCAAAAAAATTACTGTAGAAAGTTTACCGCTTTACCATGTCCGATTTTGGAAGCTATTGGATACCTAGGCAGCAACCTGAAGAAATGAGCAAGTCCTAGTGAGAGGTAGAAAGATATATGAAGACGATAAAATTGTCACTAAATACATGGTGATGGCAAGCAATGTGTTATGTTACATCGACTTGGCTGCAAGTTTCGGACATAGAATACTTGGGCAGCAGATTAGTGTCAAAGCTTCACGTCGCGACAGACAGTAGACATGCAGTGAAAGTGACTGCGCATAGCTTACCTTCTCAAACACGGCTCTCACATCCTCAAATACAGCATCAATAGGCTTGGCAGCATCAATCTATAATTATAGACACGAGGATTAAGATTTGAATAAAATGCTTCCAGTTATGCTCAAAATAATAAAGGCCTGGGTAAAATAGCGGGAATACAATTAAATGAGGCATTTATGAGAGTTACCTTGCGGACTTTTCCTAGACCATTATAGTGCTCAATAACTGGGAGGCTGGATTCGAGATACACCTTGAAACGCTTCCTTATGGTTTCAATGTTGTCATCTTCCCGGCCCTTCGTTCCGATACATAGTTAAAACATAGAAAGAAACATTAGATGAAGGCATGGAGGAAGTAATTGATAAACTAAACAACAGAAGACATGTAAAATGTCTCTTACTTGGTTTCTACCCAGAAGACGTTTCTCCATCTCTTCCTCAGAGCAGTCGAAAAATAGAACAATTTCTGGTAATATTCCAGTCTGTGAGAATACCAAGCCAAAAAGCCGAAGTAAATCATGCAAGTTAGAAACATCACCAAGCATATAACCTATGAATCTGCCAAGACCGCAGCATGATAGAGGTTGTCTAGAAGGCTTACAATAGATTCGAATGCTGCACGGTTTTCCTCATTACGAGGAAATCCGTCAATCAGAAACTTTTCATTGTCACTTTCTTGGATAGCTTTCTGGAGAAGCTTAATAGTTACCTCAGCTGGAACAATCTTCCCTTCCTTAATCATGTTCTGAATCATAGTTCTGGAAATAACACAAGGAATTACAGCTTTAGGTTCTACTCCAATCAAATTACACACAACACGGAGATACGTAGGAATGTTCAGCTGAGTGTGTCTGACAGAAATAGCTGAGTTTCCCAAACTAACGGATAATAACATAATACAGATACACACTTCATGATGGAACAGTATTAACACTATATATAAGAAATTACCCATTCTCAGAACCAGATTTAATCTCCGCTCGCAAAAGATCACCAGCACTGAGATGTGTGTATCCATAATTCTTGACGATATTTGCACATTGGGTGCCTTTTCCACTGCCAGGGCCCCCTGATCCGAGGAAGAATAAATCCATTAGTCATACAGAAGTACTCGGAGAAACGTATCTTATGTGTAATCCACCACCACGGCACCACTCACGAGGAAATTACTAGAACAACATTAGCATCCTAAAAACAGGTATAGAAAGTGAACCAAAGAGAAGAGTAGGAATGCACATTGTCTATAAAATCGTCGACAAGCTCAACTATCGAATCTGTAAATCTTGTCATCGTTGACTACAACTATGAACGTGTGATCATTACAAAGATTTAGAAATGCTAATTGTCAAATATCTCAAAATAGTGCGTGATCATTGCATCAGAAATGTGGTAGATCTTGCGGATAATAAATCACTGGTTTAACATGAAAATAGAGAACTCACCCAGGACAAAAATGACGGTCACCTTCTTTCCAGCTGCCTGCTACACAAAAACGCGTCATGAAAGGAATGCACGACGTAAATGTAATCACCAAAGCATAAATTCGTTTAAAAACAAAGCTCAAGAAAAAAAATAACTCACTGTGTTTGGGGTTTCAGTAACAGATCCCATGTTGAAATTTCACTGCACCATTGAAAACAATTAGATCTTAAATTCCGTCGATCTTAATTCAGTTCCATCTAAAATACGAAACAAGTAGCAAAAACTAGCAGATCTTCAATAATTCTGCATGATCTCATCATAGCAAAAAGATGGCACACTAATGCATTGCACTTACTATGAATTCTATATAAATATGATCATCATTTACGACATCAACACCGTCTAAATCCCGACAATGCCAGGCTATATAGAGGTCCAAACAAACCGAATACGATGTTACAAATCATAATCATCCCATCAATCCAGAACAAAAGCAACATTTTAAGCATTCATCACTTTATATGACCAAATCCGAGTAAGTCTTTTGAAAAACCGTCTTTTGTGAAACTTTGTGACCGATTCAACATCAATTTTCATCAATCAAATACTTCAACCACCAAATTATAGCTTCATCTACCATCAAATCAATTGATCTTGCTTAATCATAGACAAAACAACACAAAAATCAGCAAAATTAAGCAAATCAAACAAACTAATGAAAAATTGATCAACTACCCAACAAAATTATCATCATAAAACACAGATCTAACAAATACCCACCAAAATTCAAGATCAAATAGCACTACCCACCAAACAAAGTTCATAAATTTCATACAAATTAGCTCAATTTCATAATAATCCCTCAAAAAAACTCAAAAACAATAAAATAATTAATTTAACAAAATAAATAATTTTAAATTTAGAATTTAGAATGAGTAATTAAAAAGGTGAGAAAGATTACCGGAGAAATAAAAGGGATTGTCGGCAAAAAAAAATCAAGAGAATATAGGGAATAAAATGAATGTATTTATTTTTATTTTTGAAGAAAAAAATGAGAGTATATATAGAGAGGTCAAAAAAAGGGAGCACATGTAATGTCTAATGCTTAAAATGCCCGCTAATTTTGTAACGTTCATTATTATTACGTGCTTTCCTTCCATTTTCAACCATCAACGTCTAATTTTTATTTTATTATTATTATATTGGTATTTTTTGAGAAAAAGAATGGTCACAATTTGTGAGAATATTGCTTGATTTGAAAGTGTTGAAAGTTACTTTTTGAGAAATGGGGTATACTCGTTTTGTTGTCGGTTGAAAAATACTTGACTCGGTTTGGGCTATCGATTGGTAGCTACAAGAAGTGGGTGTAGAGACGGTTGAAGCTATAGCTTTGTTGAAGTGGTCGATGTTGATACATGAGGTAAATCATCGTGCTAAAAATGGAGCCAACTCCTCAAGTAAAGTAAAGTGAAGTGAACAAAAGATAGAGAATTGGAGCTTTGTAAATAGAAAAACTATATTGAAATGTTTAGCCTTAAACCTAACCAATCCTCCTAAATTTTTCGTCAACTCAAGATAAGAGGTAGCAAACGTATGTAACCATCACAAATACTTTGGTGAAACGGTTTCACAATAAGCTTATTAGGAGACCTCTCATATTCAATGATAGTTACACGAGTGGTTTCCTTTGTTTTGTTTAAAAAACAGTGTGTCTCACATTATAAAACGATCTCACCGGAAATCTACTGTATAATGATATGGTTGAAGAATTCAATGGTTCAAAAGTCACAACGCCCCACCTAGTGGAACAAGCTCAGCCCACTGGGCCAAACTACCCTTAAAATTCCCCCTAATTTCCATAAGATGACTAGCCAGGTTGGGCTGGGCCATTGGTAGGCTGAATGCACGTCCAGGTGTCGACCTTTTCAGGCACAACTTAGTGGACTGGATCAAGATCTACAAGTCTTGAATCGGGCTTCACCAAATACCCAGGAAAATGAAACTACGCCACCGGTGGCACTACCACCCTCTCACAAACATACTCTAACTTTTGTCTAACTTGTGGGGACCACAATTTATTTGTGAGAGGATGGTACCGAAACTTAGTACCACCCGGTGGCACCCTATCATTATCCTATCTTAAATTCGTTGCAATATTGGGCCGTATCACCAAATGAAAACGAATTGAACAAGCCCAATTTCCACAAATTCTCACTTAAGACGGATATATCCGTCTTAAGCTTACAACGGGTCAAATATTTAGAATAAAACAAAAGTAAAGTGCATTGAATAAAGCAAAAGACTTGTCTTATATGCACAAGTGGGATAATATTTGACCCATTTTAACTTTAAGA
>JAUEKU010167723.1:0-11541 GCA_032274805.1 Gypsophila paniculata
ATAATGATTCATGTCAGCTAACTTCAAATGATTTTGGGACTAAGGCTTTGTCGTTGTTGTTTGTATGGTTGTCCTAATACCTACCCATACAATTGTTGGTCAGGTATCTTTCTCAAATCAATCAGCTCTTGTGATGTTAAAAGCAATGTAGGAGAAGAGGGTACTATTCCTGCAAAGAGTTTTGTGTTGGGCTTGGACCAGAAACCACCTCTTTGTTCTATCAACAGACCTGACTATTGTGATGGGTACATGTCTAGTCTTATTTTGGACTTATTTAAGTTTATTTTTGTATCTTTCGTAATTAGATGTGCATTTAGTGAGTCACTGAAATTCGTTCTGTAATGCAGAGATTTTAAGCCCGGGGCAGATTCTTTTGTGCATCCTTACATCAAGAAGAAGTTGGAGGAAGTGCGATGTTTGTCTGTAAGGAACGCACCTTCTAAGTGTTATGGTAGTATTCTAGTCTATTATTTTATTTCCCAGGTTGACCGTCTGTAATAAGGGGATACAGACCGAAAAAGGTGATTTGACACTTGACCTTTCTATGATGGACAGAGATTGAGTCGTCTGACATAGGTCTTTCCACGAGAAATAACGATAATGTTCATGAGGGTGATGAAAATTGTGAGGTGAAACTAAGGGAGCTGCGCATAGCCAAAGAGATAGGGATTCTGGATCCAGAGGATGAGGTGGAAGGGGAGATAATCTTTTCTCAGCATCAGCTGTTGCACCGTACTGTTGCTTTGAAACATTGTGCTGGTAAGTGCTTATCTCTAGACCTTTCTTCTTTCATCAAATTCACTTTTTTTTTCCCCCTGATCAATTTGTGCTAATAGGTTTCCACATTCGAGTATTTCCTTTTGTTTCAATTTTGTGGCCTTGAATTCTTGCAGACCAGCTTGTTTGCAAGGTTGTCAGAAGTCTTCCAGATGAGATGGAATCAGTTCGGAAGCAAAGATGGGATGATGTCCTAGTGAAGCAATATACTTATGAGCTTAAAGAAGCAAGGAAACAGAGCAGGAAAGAGAGAAGGCAGAAGGAAGCTCAAGCTGTGCTCGCTGCTGCTACTGCAGCGGCTGCTTCTTCTTCAAGGGTTTCTTCAGTGAGGAAAGACACGATTGATGAATCTACACAGCAAGAGGTTACCACCTACGAGCTCTGGTTCATTTTTCGAGTTTGCATGAATCTGGTCTGGTGATACTGAATGACCTGTGTCAATATATGACTTTTTACCAGAATATTGATGTACTGTTATCCTTTTTTTTTTTTTTTTTTTTTTTTTCAGAATCCTTTGAAGATGGAGAGCTCTGGGATTCGAGGCGGGTTATTATCTCTGTCAGTTCCTCGTCCAAAAGAGCTCAACTCTAGCTTTGATGCTCCCAAGGCTACATCAGATGGATACCCTGATATGTTTCATTATGGTTCTGGGTCGCCTAAGGAACATGTTAAATCATGTGACATATGTAAACGTACAGAGAGTTTGTTGAACCCTATACTCGTTTGTTTGAGTTGCAAGGTATAGCTATAATCTAATTTAAAATGATACTGTGGGTTTCTTGCTCTCATTTAGAGTTCACGCTGCATCTCAATTCTCACTATGCTTTTGTTCTCAGGTTGCTGTTCATTTGAATTGCTACCGTAGTGTCAAGGAATCCACAGGTCCTTGGTACTGCGAATTATGTGAAGAATCATCTATTTCCAAAGCTTCAAGAAGTACCTTAGAGAAGCCTTGTCCAATGGCGGAATGCGGATTATGTGGTGCTTCGAATGGTGCCTTTAGGAAGTCCAGTAACGGCCAATGGATTCATGCAATTTGTGCTGAGGTGATAGTTGTATCAGAGTTTTGTTATCCCTTCATTTTGTTGTCTGAAGGTCGCTGAATTAGTGTCTGTTTTCTCTTTGATGCAGTGGGTATTTGAATCTACCTTTAGAAGAGGCCAGACGTCTTCTATTGCTGGAATGGTTTGTCTTCAAAAATTTTCAATTTAGTTCTTGCCCCCGTCTTCCTTATCATTGCTTTCCTTTTCTGTGAGAAGTAATGTCAAGTTTGCAATACTTCTTTGATATCAGGAGACAGTTCCCAAAGGCAATGATGATTGTTCTGTGTGCCATCGCAGATTTGGTGTCTGCATAAAGGTATTTGTCTTCTTTTTGTGTTAGTGTTTTTCACGGTGCTGACAGAGCATGTCTTCAACTTATTTTCACTTTTGCTTGCAGTGCAACTATGGCAATTGCCAAGTTACATTCCATCCCTCTTGTGCTAGATCTGCTGGCTATTATATGTACACTAAGTACGTTGGTGGAGGCAAAATGTACCACAAAGCTTATTGCAGCAAGCACAGCTCGGAACAGAAAGTAAAAGTAGGTTATGGCTAGTTTTGTTTTTCTAGAACTTGAACAGCTTTGTTGTTCTTTGTTGCGATGACCAATCTTTGTTATTTGATGAACAGGCTGAGACTCAAAAGCATGGTGCTGAAGATTTGAAAATTGTTAAACAACATCGGGTGAGTTAAAATCTGAGTAACATGTACATCTTACTAGCGTTTTTAACATCTTTTGTTATTAAGATGAGATATGGTGTAGCAACCTGTTTTACTCGTATATTTCCCATTCTACTTTTCCTTGTTAATTTAGCATCTGAATTGTTGAGTTTTAGTGTTTCTAGTAAATTTCTCACTCTTGACACCGTGTAGTCTTGGAGTCATTTTTTTACACACTCCTCATCTCACATCATACTTCCTACTTTTCATTTTTTGGACACCCCTTATCAAACTTCCAATCCTATTTTAGCTCAATTCACTTGCTCTCAAAATGGCTAAAATTGTCTTATTAGACCAAATCGTAGTGTGGACTGAGTATATTTGGACTGTCTTGATGGTTGATCTGTAGGGAATCAGTCATTAACTCACTATTGATTTTGATATGAAATAGTATTACCTTACGAAATTGGACTGTCGACTTTGGCAGGTTGAGTTGGAGAAATTAAGGCTTCTGTGCGAGAGGATAGTCAAACGTGAAAAGTTAAAGGTAACTTCAAATTACAAACTACTACTTAGTATCATTTACGCGTTATGTAATTCTTTATTTGTGTCCGTATGTGGCATGATGTCATTCTGTTTGTTCTGGTTTCTGAACCTAGTTCACTCATGACCATAACATGACATAGGGGTTAGTGTTCAGTAATATCAAGGACTGTTACGTAGATGCTTTTTTTTTTTTTGGGTGGCGGGGCGCTAGTGTATTTGTCAGATTGAAGTGTCTCTGTGTGCTTGTATGCACTAAGATGTTAACTCTGAAATATTTTTCTGACTTCTTCGATTTTTATCTTGTACATTGGTTTTCTTGAGAGATTGTATGTGTTTACCATGTTAATGTGATATCTGACTAAGTTTCCCGTGATTGCAGCGAGAATTAGCTTTGTGCACTTATGACATACTTGCTTCAAAACGAGAGATTCTTCCTCTTTCCATGACTGTCCGCCGCCCCTTCTTGCCATATGACGGCAGCTCAGAGTCTGCTACAACCTCTTTGAAGGGGAACTCTAGGTCATGCAGTGAAGCAATGCAGAAATCTGACGATGTTACTGCTGATAGTGCTTTATCATCCAAACGGTGCAGCAGGCTTCCACTTTCCATAGATGATCAAAAGGCAGATGATAGTTCCACATCACAACGTATTTCTACCCCAAAGCTTACGGAGAGGGTTCCATTCGCTGGGAAGCAAATACCAGTTAGAGCAACAATGCCTCGTAGGAATCTTTCACAAAGTGGAGAGAAGACAATGAAATCAAAAAAGGTATCGTCGTTGCATCAAAACACACAAAAACATGTTTTTCGACTTTTTAACCAATTTTTGACACTATGGGTTGATGTGCAGAACTCTGGAACAGTCGAGAAAGAGATGATAATGACAGTTGAACAAGCGTCTTCGCGGAATCTTAGGATGCCAAAAGGATACTTTTATGTTCCTCGCGACACTCTTTCCAGTGAAAAGCAGGATGACCGTGATTCTGCTGAGAAGGAAGATGATGATGGGTAGGGTGACATGGTCTGCTGCAAATACTTCATGGGTACGTACATTGGTGAACGTGATGCTCTTGAAGCTCCTATGTTCTAGCACGTGCCTTAATTTGATGCCTTGATGGAGGTTGGATTTTCTTTTACTTGCATCGGGATTCACACTGGGATAGAGAAATTTTGGCGTCATTTGTTGTACATTCATTCTCAGAGCAATTGTACAGTGGGTGAGGGTTTAACCTCACTGTGTTTTCAATTTCAATGCCCTGTCTACCCGATGACATAAATCTCTGGGCTCGCCTTGTAACTGTAACCTGCCTGTAATGCTTTGTAAAGCTAGTGTATATATCTCTATAGTGTCGCCTCTATGTAATTGCTGCTACATTAGATCAATACAGGAATTCAACTAGTCTACTGACCGATGCTCCTTCACTGTATTCGTCATCCAAGTGCTCTGTTGGCTCTCATTCCTCTGCTCGCTCTGCCACTTTTGCTGTTAATTCCCCTTGTGCCTCCCTCTTAACCGTTTTTTTTTTTTTTTTTTGGTGTTCTCTGTTAATTGTAGTCTAGTAATGCTAAAGAAGCAATGTTGAGAGTTGCATATTTTTGAGTGGCTCTGGGGGGCGGACATTATTTGGCGAAAGATTGCTCCTGCAGAATGCTGATTGAATTATGCAGGTTTTCCTCAAGGGTGATGCTTCAGCAAAAGCGGGCTCCGAAGGGTGATTCTGGTGAGTGATTTTATCTTATCATTCGACATTGCTTTAGAGTTCAGATGCTCTAAATTAGTAAGAACACAGTGGTAGTAAATTGGTGGATGCAGAGTTTCGTTCCCATTGTTTGATCTTGTATGGTAAATGTTCCATTATTTCCTTGTCTATTTGACTGCTAGATAGATTCATAGAACTGAGGCGACAAAGATTCTTTGGTGTTTCCAGTTTGATTGATTGTTTTTGGTAAGCAGATGATTGAACGTACGTTCCACGTCTGATTTTTGCAGAACCTATCCACAGATGACTGTATCTCCTTGTGATTTGCACCCCATGATAGGGGGCGGAAAACCGCAAATTTATCTTTATCAAGAATTTCCATGTTTCATGTTGCGTTTACCTCAAGAGTTACCATCCTTTCGTGTTAGGATCTTCTACAGTTTATTTGCAGTGGAGTTCGAGTTTAATTTGGATATTGAGTCTGTTCGAGTTCGTTTATTTGGGCATGAGTAGATTAGTTCAGATTGGATTCTTGTAGTTGGATCAACACGACTCTTGGTTTTGCCTCGTGTTCCTGAATGTTGACTTCATTAGGAGAAGGTTATTGAAATCCATGACTATGGAACAATTTGTTCTCCTAAAATTAAGATTTGACAATCACTCACACATGCATGTTACTCCATATGACATCGTTAGGCCATATGCTTTTGGTTTGTATGGCACCGGTTTGATAATGCCCTTGGCTTGGATATGTCACGTTGTAGAATTGTTTGGGGCTCGAAAGTGAAATCGATGATTAAGCTCAAGATCATGGACTATCCGTTGTAACTACTCTTGAATTCTTTCCATTAACTTGATCCATATACTCTATGAATTTGATTAGGCTTGAAATGATCGAGGACTTGGCTTGATTAGAAATAACAAAGTAAAATGTTCGAAATAATTTGCTTAAATAACACTTAAAACAGTAAATTTCGTATAAGATCATTGCATGTCTATAAGTCATGATTTCAAATCTGTAAATCTATAAACAAATGCACTTAAGACAATTTTACAACTTGAATTTCACGCGATTTAGTTTTATTAAAAATTCATGCTATTATTTACTTACGAAGTATGAGTACTCTCTAATGGTAACAATGGTCTCATCATTTAATGAAAATATTTATTTCCTCTTTAAGTGCTAATAGCTTTAATTAAAAATAAATTGAGTTAATGAGTTGGAAACTACTCTTTGAGTACTATAATAACCAATTTAATTTCACGCTTTTTCGAATCAAGTTATGGTGAAATGGAGATCGTCTTTCAAAAGATGATTTTTTTCGTACAATTGACTGTTGTGTTGATCAACATACATCTTCATTATGCAAGTAAGTCCATATTATGATCAATAATATCATTTGTTAGTTTATAATTTTGAAAGTTGAAAAGCTTGTAATTAGATGTTACACCACTAAAAACTATAGGCCTATTGATACGTCACGTTACCGTAGTGAGTAATGACTCAAATAGTCAAATAATTTGCCTATGGCAAGGTAAAGGAGTCGGATGCACATACACTATATTCGACCTGGCCACATGTCAGGCCTTGTTGTCTGGACTAGAAACGGCCCGTTTAAGAGGCGGTTTTAGCTCAGCTTCACGGCTGACCCTGGGCACATTTGATGGGTCACGCGGGGCCAGACCGTGTAGGCGTGTGTTATTTTTTTTACAAGTTATGAAACAAGCCAGGCTAGAAAATTCGGACCCAGAACCAGCCTGATTCATAGGCGGGCCAGGCTTTTTTGGTGAGTCAGGATGATTGAACTTTGGGAACCCGACTAGCCGTTTGGTCCAGGCCGAACATCAAAATGGTAACACCATATATACGTTCGTTCCTGGATACCCATAATGATATTTGCCTCGAAGATTGCATGGACTGATGGTTTGTTGAATATATTACACGGAGTAGAAATTAACACGATTTAATTGGGTGAACTTTTGCTATTTTTAATCAATCGTAAGTTCGATGTCTATTATTCAGAAATTCTGATGTTTATGTAGTGTTTTGCATTAGTGTCGCCCAATGAACTTGTTTTTTGTAGGTGCGGCGACTGGTGTTATTTATGGGATGTCCGGAGACAACCTTCCAGCACCGAAAGATGTGGTAGCCCTCTATAAAGCCGAGCAAATTCCGCTCATGCGGTTATATGAACCGCACCCAGATATACTCAACGCTCTACGAACATCAGGTATCAGGGTCGTCGTAGGGATTAAGAACTCAGACGTTGAAAGCATTGCAACAGATACAAACACCGCAATTGAATGGGTGAATGCAAACGTAATCCCATATGCCATGGACATTAAATTTGAAATTATAGCTGTAGGCAACGACATGATACCGGGACCTGGCGCAGAACACGTAATTATAGCCATGAACAACATCCAAAGCGGCCTAAACTCATTCGGACTAACCAACATCATGGTGTCGACAGTCGTGAGCACCGCAGTTCTTGAACCCGCGCCCCTGCCTTCAGCAGGGGAGTTCACTCCTTCAGCTAAGGACCTAATGTTAGGGATCACAGATTGGCTTCACGGTGCAAACAACCCGCTAATGATCAGCATTGACCCGTACAATGCCCATATTTCGGACCCTGGTAAGGTACCCTTGGCCTTTGCTACTTTCGATTCAAAGGAATATGTAATGGTGGACGGAGAATACGAGTACTCTAATCAATTTGAAGCCATGGTCGATACGTTTTACGTGGCTCTTGAAAAAAGTGACGGGGATAATTTACGTGTGGTCGTGGCTGAGACCGGGTGGCCTAGCGCCGGTAATGAGCCACATACGAGCACCGAACTTGCACTCAAATATAATCAAGGGCTCGTAGATACGATAATGCAACAAGGTACGCCTAGGCAACCCGAGAGTTTGTTAGATGTCTTCATATTGTCAATGTATAATGAAAATCAACAGCCGCCCGGTGTTGCACAAAATTACGGAATTCATTACCCTAATGGATCCAAGGTTTACGACTTGAAGTTCGTATAGTCGATTTAGTATTCTTTTTTACGGTGACTTTCTCGAGTTTGTTAGAAGTTTGTACTCGTGAAACCTTGATGTATTGTTGGGGTTGCTTCGTAGGAGCTCCTTAACTATTAGCCTTAATAAAAATTAGTTCTTTTGCGAATAAGATCGAGAATCAACTTTAAATCGACTTCCAAGTTATACTGATCAATGATCACCATGGTTCTCTTTTCCTTATATCTTATGTTTATTTTTGTCAATTGAACGGGCAATTAGCCGATCGTGACTCATGAGCCTTACGAATTTGAGGCATTATGTTGTAGACGATCGAACTACGATAGAAGGCAATAAACGTGCTATAATCATTCTTTTAAATGAATTTCGGCTTTCTTTTAGTATCGGATCATCTGATATAATCAAAACCAAGAATTGGAAAAATAATATCACGCTGATTTTATCGTGAGACCTCTCGCATTAAAAGTTTATATATGATTTTACATGTAATTTTTATTTATTGTTCGTCACACAAAAAAGTAGTGTGAGACTTTCTTTCGCACGAGACCTACTATTAGCCATTAGGGCGATAAAGCCTAAACCATACCAGGTTGTACAAAGTACTCCCGCAAGTGTTTTTGGGTTCAACATCTTATCATCCTAAACTTGTGATCCTATGTCTAAGAAATTTTTTACGATTGATAGCTCATAACTAATATATATGACCTGTCCTAACACTCTTTGGCGTCTGGCGACACCCAAACACAGCTAATTTCAGATGATTTAGGCCTCGCATCAAAAAGTACGAGTTAGCAACCCAAAGGACCATATAATTTTTTTTTGAAAACCACCATAACTAACGAAATGAGGTGTAAATGTATTCAAAAGATGATTTTGTAATTTCTATAGAATTTTGATGTTAATTCATCAGTCAAAATATGAGCATGTACAGAATTCTAAAGCCAATGACCACTACAGAGCATCAGTACTTGTGTTTCCTTGTAGCAATCTGGCTAAAAGTCATAATCTGGATCACTTTTCCCAGCATTTCCGAAGAAGTCGGAAAATGAGGGCTTCAAAAGAGACCAAAAAATCATTGATCGCCACCTCGACTCGTCAGATGTATTTACCAGCAGGCAAGAGAGAAAATTCAAACATCAGAGACTCAGAGCTGAGTACTAGATGTGGCGAGTTTAGAGGACGCACTGGCGGGACACGGTCCCTAAGAATCTGGATCTCCCGCCATCTTTGACTGCAGACCTCTGAGCAACTTTGCAGCTTGTTTTGATGTCATGTACTGTCAAATAAATCGACAATGTAAAGCTATGTTTACACAAGAGGCATACTTACGGCAAAAGAACAGATACAAGATCAAATGGCAACCATATATACCTTGAAAAATGAAGAAAAAGAATACTAACCAAATGACTCTCTAATAATTGCCACGCCAAAACTAGGGTAAGGAGAGTCGGATGTACCTACCCTCACCCCAGTATTCATAACACAGCCTCGGCTGACCAATAATGAAAATTGGGCCGAGAATTGCATCATATATGACTACTACTTCACAATTACATAAAGTGCATCTAGTTTATTAAAGACACCTTATAATAAAACATAAAAATTAGCCCCGCATGTTGCCTTCTCTTCATACTAATAATAGCTTTAGCAGTAGCACGAGTCACTAACCTTATTGACAAAAGCGTTGATCTCTTCCTCTGTGAGGCCTTCATCATCTCCAGCATCATCTTCCCAACCAAGAGCATGTAAAAATTCCAACTCTTCAGCAGTATGGATGACCTTATTTTGACTCATAGCAGTCTCCTCCTGATCAGAACAGCTCTTCACCATATTAGTAGCAATGCCATTACATTTCCCGTCACCATTTTCAGATAATACCACTGAATTACAAGCCGTTCCCTTACTTCCATCGACATTCTGCACACTAGATGAAACTGCAGTACCAGGATCCACGTCAGAAGATGAGCTGGCCAAAGACTTCTCTCTCATCATGTTAAGGAAGTTATGGCGACTGCGAATCTGGGCCAGGGACAATCGCTTATCTACCACGGGTATAGCATTCGAATTATAAGCAGGAGTCTTGCGCTCAGGAATAGGTTGCTTTGTGTTTGCATTCTTATTAGCAGAAGTGAGTGAAGGAACAGTTTGACTTCCAAGTTGTGCAGATGCAATTTGGTGCATCCCATTCTTAGGCCCTGTCACACTGTCATTGGTCCTCGCAGCTGTCTTAGGTTTCAGCTTATCAGATGGGTTAAGTACCTAAAGAGAAAGTTGTACACCGTCAAGCTAAGTTCTTTTAGAAGATAGTTCCCGTCAGATGCAAAATAGGCAAGAGAGAGATTGGATGAGAAACACACACATGTAAAAGGAGAAAAATGAGAATGCAAATTCAGGAATTAGAAAAGCACACGTCAAAACTTCAGCCCTAGCAAATAAGATGCTCTAGTACACCCAAGTGTCTACAAACTTTAAGAACAGGTCAGCCAATTAGCATTTCCTCACCCACATTTAAAAGTCTTGCGAAGTCTTGCAAGAATACGAAACCACCAATCTCTGTATACGGCAAACATCAATAGATGCACCTTCTACAGTTTCATGATAAAAACAACCAAAAAATAGAAACGGCAACCTCATCCTAGCCACCAGAATGGTACAAGCAAAGATCAATCAAAAACAGGAAAGCACAACATACATGTAATTTGATATGTAAATATGCTTTAATAGGAAACAAAATCCACACCCTCAACCGCTCAGCTTACCTAAACAAGAAAAGAGGTATATCGGGCTAATTAACAAACTAGTTATGGCAAAACTCAGGCAAATCCCCGATATAGCATTCCAAGTAAGGCCTACACCCGACTTAGAAGTAATCTTCCCACCACAACATTCTTGATACTATGATCTAAGATCTTGCCACTTAATTTACCTAGTTGATCATAATAACAATTATCCCGGCAGCAATATAGCTACGATTGGGTCATAACAGTAGTTTATATCTTGCTAACAGCAGTAGTTGCAAGATAAAGCTATGTGTTTTTTTTGGTATGAATAATGGACATGATAACAAATGCCTCAGAGTGCAAACGCCAAACACGACTCGCATCTTGACCTTATGTAATAGAAAAAACAAAGTCATATCAAAGGCTTGCACTAACATCTGACCAGAATTCTATCTACAACAGTTGGTTGTGCATTAGATATTGAGAAGTTTCACTCCCCGTCCAGCCTAGATATAGAAAGAGGAGGGACATCTCATGTATGATCAAATTCAAGCACTTAAGCACACAAGTCATTTTCAGAAACCATATACGAAGGGTGACGCAAACAATAAAAGTAAATACAAGCTCAAAAGAACAAAGGAAAAATGGGTAAAGCATGAACAATGATTAACTTTTTCCACATCAGGGAACTAGTCAACTAGATGCAAATTAAAACCTTACACAGTTACACTCCAGCGTCGTCATCTCAGCTTTTATAGTAGGTGCAAGGTCTTGAACAAATAAAACGCTCGGAGAATATCCCAAAGAGATGATTCATTTTTCATGTACAGCTAGTGAAATACGATTCAAATCAGTTTTTTTGTGTCTGAACTGGTGTTCAACACAAAAACCTAACCACCAAAGTAATAATCCCTCCATTTCTAAATATATGTGAGGAGAATCTTGAAAGATAGGGAAAACCCAAGGAATAGGAGGAAGTACTCCGTTGTGAATATTCATTGCCATAGATCACTGGATTGCCATGCATCGCGTAACGGAAATGAAAGATGTAGATAACATTGTCAAAAGCAACC
>JAUEKU010167734.1:0-11541 GCA_032274805.1 Gypsophila paniculata
TTCCAGTGGGGGGTCGGTTGATCTCGACCTCGCCTTTAGATCCTCCTCTTTGGGGTTAGCCCTCTGAGGGATGCATGTATTCGGGACTTTAGGCTAGTTAACTACATAGTTTGTGAGGGGTATCTTAAGCTAGATAAGGGTATCCTGATCTCTTTATTTTTCCTCTACCTGGATTTCGAAATGATGTACGGGGAGTTTCAAAGGTTTTATATTGTACTCTTGTTTTCACAGTTATATTACTGCTATTACTGTTTCCAATGTTATGCTACTGATATTATTGTTTACAAGGTTTACTACTGTACTATTGTTCCTAAAGGTTTTATAAATCAAAGGTTACTGTTTCAAAGGTTTTGTAAATATAGGTTGAGTTTATAATATTTTTAATGACGTTTGAGTTTACTTGAATGCTATGTGTGTTTAGGGAAATGTTTTATAACTGTTTTTACAAATTATGGTTCTTTCTTACTCACCCCTTTGGCTGATACTTCCAAAATGTTTTTCTTAGTCGCAGATATTCTTGAGTAGCTGGTGTGGGAATGGGTTGAGAGTGTTGCCGACTTAGAGTTTCGCATTTGTCGTTGATCACTATTTTAGTCTTCCGATGTTACTGGTTTTGTTTTGAGGACGCTGAAATTTTATTTTGGACTTTAGATTATTTTCGTATTTATTAGAGGTACCTTATCGTATACCATTTATATCCCTAGTTCGTATGAGTAACATTCCCAATTCTTCTGTTTTCAGAAAATACACTGTTTTAAAAAAAATTTAGAAAATGGGGGGTGTTAAAGTAACGCTCACGAATTGCTAGTGGAATATTTGGCGGGATCCGACCTCCTCCCGCTGGTTTTTCCCTTCTTCATAGGGTTTTCCCGCGTCACCACGTTATTGTGTTCTTTTTGTTGTTACTTTACGTTCTCTTTCGTTCATTATCATTGTTCATTATCGTTAGCACGCCAAACGAATTAATCATCAATCCCCGTTCATTCCAAATTGATCTTTAGTGTAAAATTTGGCTAAAACAGGAAGTTGATTTGTTTGATACACCAGGCGAATAACATCCACGCTTTTAACGAATTCGGGTACAGCTTTGGGCAAAAAGTTATGGGTATCCATACAAAAGGCTTGGAACAACCTAGCCGGGCCGGGGCGATACTCATGATGCGTGGAATAAATGGAGAAGTATGACTAGTTGAGTTGTAATTGAGAGTTGGTTGGTAGTGTAAATGCAGGAAGTTGATACAAATATTAACAACTTGGTTTGGTATTAATAGTAGATTATTGGTAGGATGGAGATTATAAGTCGACATTGGCAAAGGAGGAAAGATAATTCACTCGATAAGTTCAAGAGAATTTCATTCCGAAACCAATTGACATTGGGAGGAGTAGCCGCTCAAGCTTATAAAGTGCTCAATTATTTTCTTGCACAATTAATGAGTGATCTTACATGGGTTATAATAACGGATTCTCTTCAACTAGTATGAAGACTGGATAGCACGCCACATATTTGTATGTATTACAATTAATGCAACTTTAAGTCTTCTATAGAATTTTCCGACTATCATAAGACTTTTTGGTGTATTCAAGTATAACGTCCTTGACAAATACAATCAAATACAGCATCCCGTCTATGACAATACTCAGTCCATTATTCTAGATACCCATACGTATAAATTAATGAATTAATCAACTTTTGGATAATTATATATAAAAACTGATGATAAAGAAAAGTCTTACAACGACTATTGAACACGAAGTACGAAACTTCAGTAATGAAATAATGATCATAAAGTGACGGCTTCTTACAATAGTCACACACCATAAACAAAAGTTAATTTAGAGTCAATATGGAGGGCTCTTTCGACAGTGAATCTTTTTTAGACGGGTAGATCTGTTTTAAATTTGTCCAACATATTTTCAATACAGAAATAAAAAACTAATTACTAGATGGGTGATGCTCATTCCTACACGTGCTTTACTCAATACTATACGTATTGGACGACTTTACCCTTGTTAATTTTTTACTACAATTTTGCATTTTTGCTTATCTACGGTTCTCTCTCTTTTTTCCTACAAGTTCTCTTATACCCTACAACTACAGCCACGCACCACCATCGCTATCGGCCGGCCGCTCGACTGTCCCACAATCCAGTCAGAGTAAAGAAGCCCACCCCAAAGTTACCACCCTGACAACTTCCCATCACGTGACCTACCCCCACCCACCTTCCTTGGTCGGTCACTTCTAACCGGAACCACCGCCAATGCCTCTTCATCAATCGACTTGACCGGAGCCGTTGGAGCATCGCATTTCCCCGATCTCGGCGTTGCCACGCAATCTTAACTCTACAACCAACTCATCACCATCATAATTTTTAAACCCTAATTTTAATTCTAATTTTGTGGGAAAAAAAAATAATAAAATTAAATACATTTAATTCAATTGTAGACACGTTATTAGTAGTTGTTTTGATTAAATTAAGATTCTTAATGGTTAAATTCAATAATTATGAGATTATTTGACTCAAATTTTGTCAAGAGAAAGCGAATCTAAGAGCATAGAATGTTACAGAGTAAAAGGGTAGAGAGTAGAAAATTAATGAAAATAAGTATACAAAAGAGTAAAATACGTGTAGGAAAGAGCAACTACGTACTTTTTTTACCAATTTGGCAAACAACCTCTAATTTTTTTCCAATTTGGTTGTTTGGCCAATCTCATACTCATATAAGGTATATTTATAATTCTGTTATTTTAAGTTTGATTAGTAAGATCAATGAAAGTCAATTTTGCGTTACTTAAAACGACAGGTCATCACTAAAGTTCTGAGGCATAAGTGATACTTCCAATAAAAAAATGTGTGGAATCGATTAAATATCAACACTAAATTTGAGATAAAAGTGATATGTCTATATAAAATGAAAAGTACAAATGAAAATTGTCGATGAAAATTTTGAATAATTTTATTAATAAATATCAGGAAAATTACACAAGAATAATATCAACTAGGCACGATATTTTAAAATAGACCCAACTTTAATTATTCTAAAATAAACTTAACTATTCAACTTACTCCATTGCCAAAAGGAACGCAAGAACTTGATCTTCCACATCTAACCTCATAACCATTTGTCTATATTCCAAGAGGTACTATGATTCGACACGAGCTCACATACCCGCTCCCAAAGCCCCAAAGGCAACACTCTGATCAATACTCCTGGTATAGTCCTGGGGATCTAAAAGCATCTGCCTCAACCATTTAAATAATACTCCCTTCATTCAAGTCCAAACACCCATAGACCATAACACTATTTGACATTATTTAAGAGTTTGGAGAATCTTCAAGATTTTGTGCAATATATAAATAAGAATATAGTCATGTGTGATCTTGTTTGATTCGTCTTAATAAATACAAGAAGAATATCAAAATTTTATAATTTTCTATAATGTATAACAAAAAATATAGAGGTTACAAAACGTACATCGACATTTGGACCATGACATCATGGGATGTTTGGTCTTGAATGGAGGGAGTACGCTTTTACGCTTCCCAAATACCCCTCCACGTAAACCTCAATTTGTGACCAAATTGAGACTCGATGTAAGACGGGCTGAGGTAGTATTTACTTGAGATCACGCCTGTCGACATGAATGAGTGAATCGTAATTCCGTTTTGGTTTTATTTTTTCTTTCTTTTTTTCTTTTTCCACATATTTAGTGATATTAATAATTTTATCTTTTTAATTATTCATTGTTTAGTAAAATTATAATTTTTATGAAAAAATTTCGAGTGCAAAGGGTCGTCTGTGGTCGTAAGTTGGGCACAACGGAGGTAAGGGGCGGCACGCGGTTGGATATGGTGGGTGGCGGCAGCCGACAAGGTGTATCCGTTTCGCGTTGGTGCTCTAACAAAGTTTCGTACTGCACGAAAATAAGAGAATTAAATGTGACGAGTAATTTTACTCTTTACAGAATAATATTTAGAGAGAAAAATATTAAGCTTAGCAGGTTAGAGGGGAAATGAGGGAATATTTTTGGAAATTTAATCTGTGCCGAGTAAACTTATTATGTGAAAAATAAGTCCCTTTTAAGATACATAGACAGATAGACTACTTTTGTATGAAGTCAAATTCAGGTCATTTACTTTGTGTCAGGTCAATTCAAATTTTGGCTCTATATCGGGTGAGTGAATATCGGGGTGGTCTAAGTCCAGTTGGGTCAATTTAGGTTTCGAGTCAATTTCGTGTTTTAAGGTTTTATGTTAATTTCGAGTCTCAAATCCGCCTTACCGGTTCAAGTTAATTGGATCGGATCTATTTTGCCAGGTTTAGTTACGAGTGATCTAGGGTTGGGTCAGGTTCGGTTTGGGATAGAGAATGGATCTAAGACTTGACCCGACCTGGCAGTTGCCCGATGCGAAAAATGAGCCGGCTCCAAACCCAGCCAGACGATGCAATAAAAACTGAAAATATCACTTATATATGATGAATTATTGATCAGGCAAACTGTTACCAAAACTCAACTTTACCACACAAATTATCACAATGGCCCGACACCAAAAAGACGCAAGCCAACCTAAATTTGATCCACACCCGACCCAACCTTACCAATAAATCATAATGACCCAACCCGATAATGACCCGATCTAACTCATAGCCGACCTCATCCGATAAATCAATCTTAATGTTCTTGACTCGACAATTACCTAAATTCGACCTGACCCCGGATTGCGAAATTATCCGACTTACTCGACCCGAAAGGACCTGAACGAGCCCAAACCGACGCCAAGGTAGTTATGCACTTATAGAAGTGGCCAACTCAACGAGTCAACCCAGCACGCCAATCGGTCCTCAATTTGTGAGGCTCGGCTCGGCCCGCCAAAGCCCTTCCCACCTCAAACAAGGGTCGGGTCCGAGTCGAGATATTGATGACCCGCGCCAAGCCCGTATTATTTAATATTATTTTATTATTTTATAACTAACGAGCCTAGTTCGGGTCGAAATTTAATAGACTCAAACCCGACCCACTTCACCCAAAAGGCCAATCCGAGTTGAGCAAAACAGGCTCGGTTCGCCGGCGGTCGGCTCGCCGTGCCCAACCCGGCTCGTGGCCAGCTCTATGCACCGATAATAACTCTGACCCAATATTGTTCGATCTGACCCAAAACCGACCCAGTTACCATCTTTACTTGATCAGTTGATCCCCCATGAACGCCGGCCAATTCCTCCATCCTCGTGCTACAAATAACTCTGCTAAAAGACATCATTGTCTTACCTAGAGCTGACAAGCTTAACCCGGCCGAATGACAGGACCAGTAACCTAAGTAACCCGAACCATAACCAAAGTAACCCGAACCATAACCAAAGTAACCCGAACCATAACCTGAGTAACCCGAACCAACGATGACCTGTGCCCAATACAACCCAATTAAGGTAAACCCGAATCCCGACTCGACCCGAGATGACCTATAACCCGAATTCAACCCGATAACTGTTTGACCCGTCCCAACTCGACGTGGCCTGATAGCTAACCCGACCCAAAATAACCCCACTCCTACCCGATGTGATACGAGAAAGACTGCAAATATAACTTGTCAATAATTAAAAAAATGTTTTAAACAATATCATGAATTATTGGGTCATACTAGCAAAATCCAATGTAAATCCAACATGACCAGATAAATTATCAGTATAACCCGACATGCAAAAAACCCAAACCAACTCAAACCTGATCTAAATTGGCCATAACCTGACAAATTTATCGAAATAACCGACTGAATAACGAACTACCCCACCGATTTGAGTCGACAAAGTTATCGGAATAATGCCCCGATCCAACCCAAATTCGACCCGAACTTAATAATCTATCTTAATGACCCGACCCGATCGAGTAATATTGGGTCGGGTTATTATCGGTGCAAAGAGCAGCTGGTAATACCTTCAAGGGAAATTTGACGGCGGGACAACCAAAAATGGAACAAATGGAGCAACAGATACCGGACAATAGGTAATGAAGCACCCAAATATGGGACAGATGGTAATGGGGCAGCCGAATATGAAACGATAACCAAGCAACCGAAAAATGGGGCAGCCGAATATAGAACAAATAGAGCAGCCAATACGGGACATTTGATAAAGGGGCAACCAAATGAGGGACAAATGGTAATGAGCAACTGAAAATGAATCGACGGATAACCAGACAACTGAAATACGGGGAAGCTGGTAATGGATCAGCCTTGGGACATTTGATAATTGAACATAAAATGGGACAAATGTAGCAGCCGATCGAGGCAGCCAAATATGAGACAAATGCTAACGAGACAACCAAATATATGAACCAAGAAACAAAAAACCGTAATACGGACATGGTAATGGACAGCCTTTACGGGACATCCAAGAAAGGGGCAATTGAATAAGGGACAAATAAAGCAGTCAACACCGGATACCTGATGATGGGGCAATTGAATAAGGGACAACTGGTAATGGGACAACTGAATATGAATCGAACAGTAACTAGGCAACCGAAATAAGGCGCAGCTGTTGATGGGACAACCTTTAGCAGCCGATTACCTGTCTGCCATATATGGGACAAATGGTAATGGGATAACCAAATATGAACAGATAACCAGGCAACCGAAAGACGGAACAACTGCTAATGGAAAGCCTTTACAAGACATTCAATGAAAGGGCAACTGAAAATGGGATAAATAGAGTAGCCAATAGGGGACATTTGAGAATGGGGCCAAATAAGGGACAAATAACGGGAACAAAGCTGTTAGTACTCCTGTAAGCAACCTGCACAAAGGGCCTGCATTTTGCGATCAAATTCACAATCAAACAGATAATTCTATATGTTAAAGCAAATTAACTCCGACTTCCAAAATCACATGTATTGCAACCAACCATCTTCCAGGGACCAGCCGACCACCAGAGGGCATGCCCATAATCATGCTCATTGCACCGCGAACATAGGTCAACAACCAAACATAACGACACTAAATTGTTCACTTTACTGATTTCCATACGTATCAGACTATCAGTAAATTGAACAATAGACCTGACTTATTTGTGGGAAACCATGACTTTAAAATAAAGATAGAATAGCTATAATCATCAAGTAAATTCGAACAATAGACCACATTTTTTTGAAGAGAACGATGTCCAAAAAAATGGAAAGATAATATCCGTAATCATCAGGTAAATTGAACAAAGATGATATCTATTTGGCAAGTATTTGTAGAGGACTACTTCGTATGCTCTAAAATAAAGGAAATAAAATATCAACAATCAGGAAATTTATATTTCAAATATCTAGTATTTTCCAAGTACTACCCAAATCTTAAGAGCAAAAGGCGATATATTGATAAGTTCCGGCAACCACTTGCCTTATTATTGAGTCTCAAAGATCAAAGACCCTGAAGACGAGTCTTAAGGATGAAGTAGCAACAAAACCTTTATACTAAGCAAAGCCTTTAATTGGACCACTGAAACCTGAAACAGAGCGACCAAATAAGATTCTGCCTTTAACAGGGACTAGAAAAGTAATAATGGAAAAGCCTATACGGGACATTCGAAAATATGGTAACCAAATATAAAACAAATGGTAATTGGACAACTAAATATGAACCAATACCCAAACAACCGACACACAAGACAATCGGACAGCCTTTACAGGAAATTTGATAACGTGGCAAGCAAATATGAGACATATTGAGCAGCCAATGCCGGACATTTGATCCACAGCTTTTGTACCACCTGCAGCCAATACCAGGGCAACTCGACCTTTCAGCCTCATGTTGTACCACCTTCTTTTGCTCCACAGCTTTTGAGAATTCATTTCCATCGACAGGTAAGTGGAAGCTGAGAAGCATAGTCAACCAAAAATAAATGACATATTACAGAAGAAAGTTCACTGGTTTCAGTTACGTGCACTTAATCCACGGAATTTAAAAAAATTCCCAGATTGCACTAAAATAACTATCCACGGAATTGTAAAATATATAAATTGTTAAGGGACAGTATACCATTTAACTAGTTCATTTATGTATTTCACATCACAATTTACTCACATCACCAACCGTCATTTGACCCTCAAACAACGAAATGTATTGATTACCAAATAAGAGCAAAAAACCCTGCACAGAAGTATTGATTACCAAATAAGAGCAAAAACCCTGCACAAGCAAAGAAACTCCTCCACTCGCTTTCCCTCAGAAACCTTACATTCAAATAAGAAGTATCAAGCTCTCCTAGCTATAAAGTGTAATAGAGACACGGAGTACAAAAATCAATCACCCTAGCCAGACACAGAAAAACCACTCTTTTGTCGAAGAAAAGACTAACTGGAAGACACTGCCCAAAAACACGGCATAAAAGCTCATACTCAAAAGTATCATATTTCAGGTAGCTTCAAACTCAACATACTAACATTCAGAAAATTCTGCTCAACAACTAGAAATAAAGATCAGATTCGATAACGGGGCAATCGAATAAGGGACAAATGGTAATGGGACTACCGAATAAGAATCGATCGATAACCAGGCTACCAAAATAAGGCGCAACTGGAAATGGGACAGCCTTTACGAGACATTTGATAACGAGGCAGCCAAATACGAGACAAATGTTAATGGGACAACCGAATATAAAGCGAGAAACAGGGAACTGTAGTACGGAGGTGGTAATGGACAGCCTTTATGGGACATCCGATAAAGGGGCAATTGAATATGGGACAAATAAAGCACACAATACCAGATATGTGATGATGGGGCATTCGAAAGGGACAACTGGTAATGGGACAACAGAACATGAATTGATCAATAACCAGGAAATCGAAACAAGGTGCAGCTGGTAATGGGGCAGCCTTTACAGGACATTTGATAACTGGGGCAACCAAATATGGGACAAATGTAGAAGCCGATCATGGGACTGCCGCATAGGGGACAAATGATGATGGGACAACCGAATATGACTCGTAACCAGCAACCGAAAGACGGAGCACCTGGTAATGAAAAGCCTTTGCAAGACGTTCGATAAAAGGGGCAACTGAATATGGGACCAATAGAGTAGCCAGTACGGGACATTTGATAATGGGGCAACCAAATGAGGGACAAATAACAAGACCAAAGCCGTTGGTACTCCCATAAGCAACCTGCACAAAGGGCCTGCATTTTGCCATCAGATTCACAATCAAACAGATAAATCTATATGTTAAAGCAAATTAACTCCAGACTCTCATATATTGCAAACAACCATCTTTCAGCGACCAGCCGACCACCAGAGGACATGCCCATGATCAGTCTCATTGCACCACCAACATAAGTCAGCAGCCCACCAAACCGACAGTAATTTGTTGTTGTTCAATTTACTGATATACATAAGTATCAGTAAATTGAACAATAGACCTGATTTATTTGTTGTAGACCATGACTATAAAATAAAGATAGAATATCAGTGATCGTAAAGTAAATTTGAACAAAAAAACCAGACCTTATTGTAGAGAACTATACCCTTAAAAGAGAGATAATATCCATAATCATCAAGTAAACTTGAACAATAGATCTAACCTATTCGTAGAGGAACACGGCCTAAAATTGGAGATAGAATTTCCATAATCATCAGGTAAACTGAACAATAGATGAGATCCATTTAGCAACTATTTGTAGAGGACTATGCTCTTAAAAAGGGAAATAAACTATCAACAAACATCAGGTAAATTCAAATTCCAAATATCTAATTTTTTTTGAAGTACTAACCAAATCACAAGAACAAAAGGTGATATATTGATAAGCTTCCGGCAAAGAGACCATTTGCGTTATAATTGAGTCTCGAAGATTAAAGACCCTGAAAGACGAGTCTTAAAATATGAAGTAGCAGCAAAACCTATATGCTAACCAAAGCTTTTAATTGGTCCACCGAAACCTGAAACAGAGCGACCAAATAAGACTTTGCCTTTAACAAGGTCCAGAAAAGTAATAATGGAAAAGCCAATACAAGACATTGATGATGTGGAAACTGAATATAAGACAAATGATAATTGGACAACTAAATATGAACGAATACCCAAGCAACCAACATAGAAGGCAGCTGGTCATCGGACAGCCTTTACGGGACATTTGAACGGGGCAGCCAAATATGAGACAAATAGAGCAGCCAATACCAGACATTTGATGATAAGGCAATAAAAAGAAAGGGACAAATGGTAATGGGACAACCGAATACGAACCAATATCCAAGCAACCAGCAAAATGGAGCAACTGGTTCAGGAGGACATTCGATAAACGGGCGACCGAATATAGGAAAAAACAGAGCAGCCAATAGGGGACATTTGATAATGGGGCAACCAAATAAGGGACAAATGGTAATGGGACGACCAAATATGAATCAATGGATAACAAGGCAATTGAAAAACAGAGAAGCTGGTTATGGAACAGCCTTTACGAGACATTAGATAATGGAACAACAGAAAATGGGACAAATGTAGCAGACGATACAGAACATATGATAACAAGGCAGCTGAATACAGGACAAATTAATGGGACAACCAAATATAAACCGACAACCAGGCAACTGGAATACGGAGCAGCTGGTAATGGACAGCTTTTACAGAACATCCAAAAAAGGGGCAACCGAATATGGAAGAGAAGATAATACCTGACAATTGATGATGAGCCAATGACACAAGGGACAAACGGTAACGGAACAATCAACCATCTTCTAGCGACCAGCTGACCACCAGAGGGCATGCCCATAATCATTCTCATTGCACCGGGAACATATGTCACGTGAAGACACTTTGCCACTGTGGCTGCATTTTCCTTCATAGCTTCAATCTTTCTTAGCTCAATCCAGGACCATTCCAGCTGATACGGGACATTTGATAATGGGGCAACCGAATAAGGGACAAATGGTAGTGGGACAACCGAATATGAATCGATGGAGAACCAGGCAACTGAAATACGGAGAAGCTGGTAATAGAGCAGCCTTTACAAGACATTAGATAGTGGACCAACAAAAAATGGGACAAATGTAGCAGCCGATATGAGACAGTCGATAACGAGGCAGCCAAATACGAGACAAATATCAAAGGGACAACCGAATATGAACCGAGAACCAGAACACCGTAATACGAGCAGCCAGTACCAGATACTTGACGGGGGCAATTAAATAAGGGACAACTGGTAATGGGACAACAGAACATCAATCGATCAATAACCAGGCAACCGAAAGAAGGCACAGCTCGTAATGGGACAGCTTTTACAGGACATTTAATAACTGGGGCAACAGAATATGGAACAAATGTAGCAGCCGATTACCGGGCTGCCGTATATGGGACAAATGGTAATGGGATAACCGAATATGAACCGGTAACTAGGCAACTGAAAGACGGAGCAACTGGTAATGGAAAGCCTTTACAAGACATTCGACAAAGGGGCAACTGAATATGGGACAAATAGAGCAGCCAATATGGGACATTTGATAATGGGGCAACCGAATAAGGGACAAATAACGAGACCAAAGCCGTTGGTACTCCCGTAAGCAACCTGCACAAAG
>JAUEKU010167745.1:0-11539 GCA_032274805.1 Gypsophila paniculata
AATTAAATCTTTACCTTAATTGTAGTTTTAAATAGAGAAAAAATTGTAGCCTAATATGGTAAGAGTGTTAGGCGGGAGAATGCAAAATGTATTACCTCCTCCTGGTTATTCTTTTATTATATAGATTGTAGCCTAATATGGTAAGAGTGTTAGGCGGGAAAATGCAAAATGTATTACATCCTCTTGGTTATTCTTTTATTATATAGATATAAATTAATTATTAAAATGAGAGTTTTATTCAAGGAATCCCAACACATCAAACAACAATTTAATCCCATTTTAACAAACAAAAAACTAAATTATTTTTATATTTCTACTAACAAGTTTGAGGAACAAAAGACAAAGCCCCATTATTAAGATCATATAAAAACTTATAATTAACTTGTTGAAATGCACCCAAAAAACTGGGTCCAGGGTCAGGTGTCACGACAATCATAAGACAAAATCCTTGCAAATCTTGATACTCCTCACTTAAATCTTGGAACAAATGATTTTTGTCCAAAATCATATCTATTGTTTGAGTATGATCAGTGTTCCAAAAATGTAGAATTATATTTGGGGTGTCCCATTCATGAAAATACGATAGGTGGTAACATAGTTCCCACGATTGTTGACGACCAATTGGTATCCAATTATATTTATCCTTGAAATATTTGGCTACCGCGTCTTTAATAGGGTTAAATACGCTTTCTGCTAACACCGTGTATGGGCTCCCCGTGTCTATGAAAAATCCCTTTTTGAAATCTTCTCCTGGGTTGAAGTAATCACCGTCGATTGAAACTCTTTCACCGGCTACGCTGACACCGGTTAGGTACAAAAAGTATTGTTTCCCAACGTGCATTGCTATGGTTTTGACTTGGGTCATAGCGTCCCCACTTATTTCGGCGTCATCCCCAAAATCGAGGTTTGTTGGATTCGAGGGATTCAGTGGTGGTAGACAGTAAGAAAATCGACCTTTAATTACACTTTTTAGTTGCGTTGTGAATGATAATGGGCTCGATCCAAGACCAAAGACGCCAATTATTTGGCCGGCGGTCCCAAATTGGATATTAACGTTCTTGAGGGCACAGCCGAATACTAGACCTTGGTACACATCCGGCTTTTGGGTCGTAGTGTTTTGGAATTGAAAATTTTCTTGTCCGTAAATACCAATTAAACTTCCGGAGCCTGAATCAAAGTCGAGGGAAAGGCCGCAAGCGCCCTGATAATAGAACACGGGAGGGAAACACATTCCATCGTGCACCCCTAATTGCTTAAACGAAGTCGATTTTTTGTAAGGGAAATTTGCAGCCGGAAAGCAAGGATTGCAATCTTGACATTGAACCCAAGTCACGTCCGACGTCGTATCTAATTGCACGTAAGGAGACGAGGCACCCGGCCCCTCCCCAAGCGATAATTGAGTTATAAAATAACTATGTGTAGCTCTAGTCGTTGCCATCCTTATTGAATCGGGTGACATTGCTTGAAATGCTTTTCGATGGTTGAGTACCCGCGACTTAGTTAAGTTGGCGAGAAATTGACGTCGTTCTTGGACATTGGATCGATTTTGTAGAATATTGAAATGAGGCGAGTCTATAGGGATCATTTTTAAGGTGAATCCATTAATATTAGAAATGAGAGATAATTCAAGTATAACAACAAAGCGGAAGAATATAAGAATTTTATCGATGATAGACATTACTGATTTAAGTTGTTACCGATAAGAAATATGTTTATTATTGTATGTGTATTGGGGAATTATATAGAGGTTTGTCCATAAGTGGAAAAATTTAAAATGCAATTATCTTGGTTTAATGATTATACTCAAAGTATCGCGTATAAACATTTATAGGAATATATACGGGTCATTGAAGATTTGAAGGTAAGAAAGTAATAAAGCATTTCATATCATACCACATTTAGAATTTCACAAATACATTACTCTATGGAATGACTTTAAATCATGCATATCAATTAAAGTTTTGTCTAAAACAATCTTATACTATGCAACTTTTTCCTTCTGGACATTTTCCTTTTCAATTACTGTGTACTTATTCAATTATTTGTTTTTTTTTTTTTTTTATAATGTAGCGTCAATTGACATTTTTCTCTATATAAAAAGTAATTTGATCCAAAGAAAATCGATGGGAAAAGAGGTCGCCTCGATCTAATGAGTTTTGATGATAAGTAGTTGATAATTATGAATAAATTATGATGAAGTTACATTTGTGTCAAAAGAAAACTGATCACGGATAGGAAGATATTTGCATTGTTGTTAACAATAAACACTCTGTTAAATGATTATTTTTGTGAGTATGAGAATTACGGTGTATAATAGTTAAGGTGGACATTATTTTGTAAATTAGGGTGTATTATTTTTTTCGGTGTAAATCGGGATGTTCACCGTCGACAACAGTGTATAATCCACTCGCAATTTACGGCGGATAAGTAGATATTTGTGTGAAAAGAGATTATATCAACACAATTTAATGGTTATTTTTAATTTTAATTTTCTGTTTAATTATCACTTGTTAATAAAATCGCAATTTCTTTATCTGATACGGAGTAATTAATTGGGCACTTTAATTTTAATTTAATGAATCATAAAAAGGCACTCGAGTCATTCACTTAGAACATAAGCTCTCCAAAAAACTTTAAAGTAGAAGAGTAGCTCTCTTCGAATTTACTTAGGACTAGGAGTATTATGAAAACCACGTCCCACATCGACCTTCAAACCAAAAACATATAGCAGAAGAGGTATAAAGAAAGAGGGAGTTGCATCGTTTTAATCACTTACCTGGACGGAGTTGATGAGTGATCAAGAAGACTCATGGCTTGGGTTGGTGACCTCCATTGCACATTCGGAGGGGTGTCGGCCTAACGTCTCCCCAATGTGGGAGCTCGTACGTCATTATTTCTTACTGTGAGGGCCTGCGTTCGCGCGGCCCTTGCCCAATCTTAGTCTGAATTGTATTTTTTATTATACATTATTCTTGTACTTTGTTGTGATCTATATTTGACAATCTTATAAGATGGTCTCTCATGAAACCTGCACTAAGCAGGTTTCACGAGACGCACGAGTCGGTCTCTCGTGAAACCTGCACGCACTCTTTCGAGCATAACATAGATCATAAGACACTCTTTCGAGCATAACATAGATCATAAGAGGTCTCTCATGAAACCTGCACGCACTCTTTCGAGCATAACATAGATCATAAGAGGTCTCTCACGAAACATGCACACTTTTATACGAGTACAGCATAGATCATAAAGATTTTGTGACGATTTTTGTCTACACTTTTATGCATTCATTATTAAAACAGTTGACGAACTCTAGAAAAGTCAAATGAGAGTAGAATTAATTTTTTACTAAACACAGTATACCCGATGATAATATTAAGCATAAATAACGATTGACGAGGTAAAAAGTAGAATGTACCGGGTGTTAGTTTTCCGGTCTTATTTTTTATTTCTAAATTATGCCGTTCTGTTGCCTTCTTGGTTAATCAACATTTGATGGGAGTAGACAATGTGGATTAGAGATTTGGTGTCGTTTTGTTTTGTCTAAAGCATAGGTTTTTTTTTATACCTGTAGAAGTCAGGTCGGAACAATGCTTTCTGTCGTGTAGTGTTGAACCGCCCAAGAGCGCCTCGCGATGCACAGGGGAATAGATACCGTGGTGGAGTGGATGGTAGTTTGCCAGAACAACGCATACCAAATAAGATAAATGCATACATGTCGATTCATCGACCAACTCCTACGCGGGCTAAAAACATAGAGTACATGCCAAAGTCACACATAAAATGGTGTGCAGAGAGGATGCACGCAGTAACAGACCTATAGCTGGAAATATGTATTTCAGACAGCAAGCTCATTTCCTCTATATAAGGTCAGGTAGATGCATCTTCTCAATTGTCACGATGTAGAATTGACAGACCTCGACTTGCCAGATACTAGATCTATGATGCAAGTACGATACACTGTTGGTATCTTCTTATACAGCTGCATGCGCGTGTATCGATTCCTGACCTATACAGTTGAATGCAAAATACCAATACAGCTGATCACTGTCGATATTTAAAAATCTGCAAAACGGCTTCTTATGAATGGCTGTGGATTTTGCTGCAACAATGCCCTGGCCTCTGCGAATACCTAGTGAGCCATCTTACAATTAAGAATTCAGAAGTCGAGGACAGAAGGCCTCGATGTGTTTAAACTCTACAGCTGATCACTTTTCAGTGTTCCTTATTCAGGGTAGACAGGCCATTAACTCATTTAGAGTCGTTTGGATTATGATACTACGAGGTACGGGGAGGGAGAGGAATTCGAGGGTATCTTCCTTTCAAATCTTACTACTTTGTATGTTCGGAAAGACAGCGTTTGCATCGTAGATGGGTCAAATAGACGCCTATGTTACCTTCCAATCCAGCTTAATCTAAAAAATAGAATTCGCTTCTCTCCAAATATTTCCATCTTCACAAAGGGTAGGCGTATCATCATTACCTGAATCCAACATTCCACGCCATTACTAAACTCTTGACAGAATGATATCACTCTTACCAGCCATCCATATAATGATCCGTCTCAAATTTCAACAAAGTGTCGCTCCATATTCATTCAGAAACCACCTCGATAACTCTCACAACAGTTCCCAATTACGCAAGCTCAAATATCTCCGGTGTACACAACATTATCTCACCATCGGGTAGAATCCAATTCGAACTCGACTCACAGTATTTCCAAGCAACAACGAATGTGTAACACTACGAAACAAAGTGACAACATAATCAAAAGAACTACTCCACACTCAAGGAGTCAAGGGCCTGTTCTTTCGGACTCAAAATAATCTAAATCGAACTTAAACAGGAAACCAAAATTGTATCCAGAAGAACTACACTGAACTGAGATGAGCTAACATTGAGTACAAAAGAACAGGACCTTGATCCTCGCACACGTCCCTCAACGATCATACTCAATTCCACATCAATGTATAACAATTCAACAATGGTACAACAATGACAACCTGTAAAATTCATCACATTACACATAGAGCTACTGCAAAAAATAGCCGGACAAGAAGAGAGCGAAAAACAGAAACAAAGAGCCGTAAATAAGCACAGCTTTCTGACCAGAAGTCAGAGAATTACCCCCCAAACCAAACTGCTGATTCTGAGCAAACCCGGCAATCTCAACGCTCTTGCTGTCGAAAAATCCCTTGGCTGCACCACACGTCGGGCACCTCCAGTCGTCTGGCAGCTGTCCAAAAGGCAGCCCTGGCGGGACCGGGTAGCTAGGATCACCTGCAGCTTCATCATATTTGTACCCACATGACCTGCATTCATATATTCCTGTGTTTAATACCGCGAACTTTTCCTCCAACCGTTTTTTGTCGAACATTTCTTCGGCCATTTCATCTGATGATGAAGTGGGTATGTCTGAATTCGGGTCCTCTGAAATGGGTACGTCTTCTTTTGACACATCAACTGATCTTAGTGAACTCAACTTGAGTGTTTTTTTGTATGTTTTTTGAGGTGAAGTTGCTTGCATTTTTGGGGAGAAATGATTATACCACCGGATATACGTACATCCGCCATTCGGTTGTATATTGTTGGGTTTTGAGTTTAGTTGGAAGTAATACAAGGGTGTTGGCCTTGTTATTGTTGAAGCCATTTTTTTAAAATTTTTTTTTTTATTTGTCAATTTTGAAAATTTCAAGAAAATAAATATGTATGATTATAATTTGTGAGAAATGAAATTATTTAGTTAAAAGGGTGAAAATTTTAGAGGGTTTTAGGAGGAAGAAGTATCCATAGGAAAGTATATGCCATGTTTGTAATGTAGACCTTTAGTTTTAGGGGAAGGTATTGGTGGATAAGGTGTGGATTTTGGTATGTTTATTGGTTATTGTTTTAGGGTGACCCTAGCTCCACACCTCTACCCAAATACTTGAGACGGGTACGCCGAGCTAACATGATTTTTTGACCCACGGATAAGTGGGTTTAGGACGGATTTGTGGGCCGAACTTTGCAAATTCATGCATTGAAAATGTGTTGTCCGTACTTTTTTTCTAGCGGGTTTTGAACGGGTCGGATTAAATTATGAATGAGATAGATTATCATCATTTCATTATTCAACACTCATACATACCCTCAAACTGATTATCACAGAATATGAGCTAAGTAGCAATTAAATTTAAATGTTAAAAATTGAAAGCGAATGCCTCAAATAAATGTTAAAGATTGAATTCGATATTTAAATACCGTCACACAAATATGAACTAAGTACCAGTTAAATAAAACACGATTATTAGCAATAATAAAAAGACTCGGGGTTCGATATCATTACTTAGCACACAACTTTAATATAATACGTAGTACTTAGTTACTCTTGAGCTAAATTAGATTCAAGAACGAGTCATGCACTCATACATCTTAAGCTCCTTGGTTACGTATGTGTAGATATCTGCTCTGTCATAGCTAAGTGCAATGTGCACAACATTCTGACCTTTTCGATCGACATGGCGCAACATTAGAGGGCAGTGTTCATAGACTGCTTTGATGATGCTAACATGGCCTCCCCCAGCAGCTTTATGTATAGGATAAGATCCGTCTTTGTCGTGTTTCTCTGCAGATTCAGGGAAATTGGTCAGGAGGTAGGTGACTTCGTCGAGGTAACCTTTGTTTGCTGCGTATGAAAGCGGCCTCCATCCTTTTCTATCTGTTGCCTTGATCAGTTCAGGAAGATGCTCCAACAGCGTCTTCAAGGTGCCTAAAAGTAGTTGTAATTGGATAGTTTAGTTTTTGACTATGTTATTCCAACACTTCACTTAACTGACACGTCCCATGTCATATACGTATTGTGTCTGACACGACACTTCCACACTTCACATTAGACCATAAAAATTGAAAATTTCACACAAAATAGCCGCATCTGACACGACATCATATCGTGTTGGAGAGTCAGAGTGACACAGGTGATAACTTAGAGCAGCAGTTAACCAAAGTGATAAATTAAATGTAGGCCTAGGGAGAGGAGCACAAATCAGTTAACCATCTTATGAGCACAAATCAGTAAGCTATGTTCGGGTCAATTTACATTGGTCATTTCGAGGGCATGTCATTGTTTATGCACAAGCAATTAAACCTTCCAAAAAAAAAATGATGAGGAACATACCTAAGGACCTAGCTTTGATGGCAAGATGCACAAGATTTGTGTTGTTAGGACTTAGAAGTACCTCTCTCACACCTGGAATCTGAAACATTTGTTTTACGAGGTCCTGAAAGCCACGCATGACAGCCATACGAAGGGGCGAGTCTCCCTTGTGATTGACTTGATACACAGTTCGTGGTAACGCCTCAATCAAACATTGTGCCGCACCTAGTTTTCCTGCCTGAACTGCCAGATGCAAGGCTGTATCGCCATGTTTGTTTTTCAGACATGCTGCATCTGTCAAGTCGTTGCTGACCATATACTGGACAAGTCGCTTCAACAGGCCATCTCCAATTTCAAGAGGTTCTGCTTTGATGGCCGTGTGGAGGAGAGTCTCTCCCTCGGCATCTTTGTGCCATAACAGTGCCTTTCCGTCTTTCTCTCTCATTAGCCTCATTGTGACCTCGTCCTCTAGACCTTCTTGGATTGCTGCACGAAGCTCAGCCCATTGTATAGGCACGTTACTACTATTGTGCACGATATCCATCTGAGCGACTCTCATTTCTACACCAACTAATTTAAAGTAGGAAAACGACTTGGGGTCAAAAAATAAATAACATATCTCTGGAAATCCGGCTTCCCCAGCAAGTTGTTGCGGGGTTTTCCCATCATTGTTACGTATATCCCTAGCCTCATTTTTCGCGTTAAACAAATCGCACGCCAATGTCAAATGGCGATTCTTAACTGCCAAGTGTAAGGCCGTATCTCCGTCCACATTTTTATCCACCAAAACTACATCCAATCCCATTTCTTTCCTCTCCTCCATGAACGCAATCAGCTTGCAGACCGTCGCAACATCACCATTTCTTGCTGCAACATGGACGACATTGTTACCCCCATGGTCGGCTATTCGTATCAGCCACGGGTTCTTACTCAGAATTGACAGGACATCATCTGTGTGTGCTGCAACCAGAAGTAGTGCCCCGTCATCATTGTCGTCATCCCTTAGATTCATTGGATATTGTTGCACATTTGGCATGCTTGGTTCACTGGTCATTGTGCAGTAATCAATCAATGTGCAAGTTTTCTTTGTTGGCTCTCTTCTTTAGCTAACCCTGAGACTATAAATAAAGAGCATTGTGAACTAAATTTCTTTGTATTTTTCCGCAACACGCCACATGTCAACTCGTAAGTGGACAGACCGATACAAATTCAACTTGCTATATACAGTAGAGACAAAAACGTCTGCTTAATGTAATTCTAAAAACAAAAATATGGTGTGCTCTAAGAAAGACCAATGAAATAGTGGTGAAAATGTTTCGAATAATGTTGATAAAAATGGATGTGTTCGTAGTTAGTGCTCATAAAAAACGGTGAAAATGATATTTTTATGACATCGTTTCTTAAAAGAGCGTCTATAATTTGTAAAACCATCCCATATAAGGTCCACCTACCCGTATTTTCAGCCAACAAACATTAAATGGTGTGGCTAAATGGAATGTAATGTAATGGTCATTTTATCAATTGTAATGGCACAATCCTTACAATAACTGGGAGAATTACTGATTTTGCCGTGTGTGGTATTATGACGAGTCACAACTCTTACAATAAACTGGGAGAATTATTGCTGGTAATTATCCATTGTAATGCCAATTTAGAGGATTTGTACAAAAAAATTAGTTTTCGTTTTTTTTAAAAGTTAAGATGAGTTTACCGATTTATAAAATGTGATCATATTTTAGCTGATAATGACCATTATCAACTAATATATGACCATTTTTATACTGTCAGTAATGGTAACATTATAGTCTATTATAACCGATTCAAACTCGATCTACGTTTAATCGAGTATAACCCTAAACTTTGACCAAACTAATTTCGAGAGTTCGTCAAGCCGACTCAAATCATTTACAACCCTAAACATACACAAAATGACAAAAGTCATGAGCTCAAGCCAAATTTTGATCGAACTGATTTCAACGACTCCTCAAACCGACTCATATCATTTACACCCCCATTCACACCTACACCTACCCATCATGAGCCGATAGAGCATAGATTAGAATCAACTCTCCTCCCAACCACCCATCTATCCTAACCTAACCGAACCGAATCGAATCGAATCGAATCGAATCGAAGCGTCTCCCATGGCTTCCGAAGACGACCCCACCATCTTCCCCGACGACGACTTCGACGACTCTCTCATCTCCGACGACTCCTCCGACGACTCACCACCTCCTCCACCACTCCACCACCACATCCCCGCCGTCTCCGCCGCCGTCACCGTCGCCATCACTCCTCCACCGCCGCAACAAATCGTCCCTCCTCCGCCGTCCTCCGCCGTCGCTTCCGCCGCACCCGACGGCCGGCGACTCTTCCAACGACTTTTCACCGACGAAGATGAGATCGAGCTTCTTCAAGGATTCCTCGATTTCACCGCCTCACGCGGCGGCGCCACCGCCTCCGGTCACTACCACGACACGGCGGCGTTCTACGATCAAATCAAGCACAAACTTCAGCTCGATTTCAACAAGAGTCAACTCGTCGAAAAACTTCGTCGATTGAAAAAGAAGTATCGTACTATCGTCAATAAAATGAGTACAACTTCCAAAGAATTCGTCTTCAAATCTCCTCATGATCACGCTACTTTCCTCATTTCCGACAAGATTTGGTCTCATCTCTCTCCCGCCGCCTTCCGAGGCGGTTCTTACGGCGGAAATAGCGGTGGTTTTGCTGTTGAAATCGATGACGATGATCCTAACCCTAACCCTAATATTAGTCCTATGCCTATTTCGAGTTTTAATCCGGTGACGATTGCGGCTGTGACGCCACCGAGGCCGCCGAATAGTAGTTACGTGATTAGTCAGATTAATTTGAATTCGGCGAGTCCTGGTGGCGGTGGCGGTGGTGGTAGTGGTGGTGGTTTTGATATGATGTTGACGAATTGGGGAGGGAACGGACCGAATGGGGGTGGATTGTCGAAGCTGTGTACTAGGAAGAGGTCGAGGGTGGCCAGTGCTGGTAAGGCGGAGGAGAAACTTATGAAGACGGACAGCACCGATAATAATTTGGTTTCCGATAATAATAATAATAGTAATAATAGTAATGCTGTGGGTAATAATGTTGGTTTGAGTTCACCGTTGCAGGCATTGGTTGAGGAGACATTGAGGAATTGTTTGTCTCCTGTGTTGAAGGATCTCGTCAGCAATGTCGTCAATGGAGCGACTAAAACTGCTGATTCGAGTGGGTCAGGAGGCGGTGGTGGTGGTGGAGTAGGAGTAGGAGTAGGAGGGAGTCCGGGGTTTAAGGGAGTTGGGGAGTTGGCATTGAACGCGATGCCATTGAAATTTTCGGGGGAGATGGGCGAGAAGTGGAGGAAGCAACAGATAATGGAGCTGGAGGTGTACTCGAAGCGATTGGAGTTGGTTCAGGATCAAATTAAGTTGTCCTTGCAGGAGCTCAAGTCGATGGAAAGCTGAGAAATATCTCGGTGTTAGTAAGTGTGCTTGACTCGATTTCAAGTATGGCGCACCTGTGTATTTCGTTAAAGGTTCTAGTGTTTGTGGCTTAAGTGTTGGTCGTGTTTTAAGTGTCGAGTGTCAGACGCGATTAGTGCAATATGATGAGTTGGAGCATGGTAGGGACTAGTATAGTTAATTATGGTGATGATTATGTGTAGGTAGTTCTAACTAGTAACCATTTAGTTTGTACTTTGTACAAATTATCTAATGGTATCATTATATGCGTATGAATGTACGATGGTGTATTTGTGATGAAATGTGGATGAATTTACTCTTGAGCTATGTTTAATTGTGGTGATTATATTAGCTGAGCCAATATGGCAAAAATAATACTCTGTACTAGGCTAAATAAATTTCTGCAAAAAATAATCACCTTATACCATATGTAAAGATAAAATGCTATTTATGCATATCTCTCTATATATATACTTATTGTTTTGTATAATATTTTATAATTACTAGTATATTAATCACCAAAATTCACTCCATAAACGCTATGAACACAATGTCTCATGTAGTCTTGATCACTTTGTACTCGATAACAATCTCCCTTCTTTCAATAGCTAATGGTTTAACCATGAAAATTATACCGATAAATTCTCCTCATTTAAATATACTACCCCAAAATCTGAGTACAACAGAAATGCACCAAGTTTTCGTCAACATGTCATTATCTCGACCATATAAATTTCGAAATTATAGTAATTCGTCGATGTCCCCAAACTCTTTTGAGACACCAATCGATAGGACGTTTGATGGTTCATATTTAATCACACAAATCAACATCGGAGACACCTCAGAAGCATACTCGGCTCATGTGATTCTTGACACCGGTGAATCACAAACTTGGATTCAATGTGAAGGGTGCGAAGATTGTTTTACATTCAAA
>JAUEKU010167756.1:0-19980 GCA_032274805.1 Gypsophila paniculata
TAAAAATAACTAATATTATATATTTAATGAATTAAGTAGAGTAAGATATGAGCTACCATATAATTTGACATTCATATTATTGAAAGTAAACCCGTGATTTTTCACGGGGTTGATACTAGTTTAGATTAATCACCAAGAAGAAAGGGGCAAAGATACCTCGGATCTTTCAGCCTTGAGTTTTTTGTATTCGTCGCTTCTGCGATCAAGCCCTTCCCACAGTTCAAATGGTTCCGTTCCTGGTGCATATGCATGTAGTATGTGTTTACCAGGGGGTGCTAAATTCGGGGTTACTGCACTGGGAATAGATATCAGGACTACATTCTGGTCAGCATCGACCCCTCTAGCCCAATCGTTTACGACTATATGGTGAATATCAAGGTCTTCGCGAATTCCCTGGAATTGAAAGATTAATGAGACAGTTATCGAAATAAAGAAATGCTCATAAACACAGCAGCTTTAGTGTCTCAAAGGGTGAAAGAGGCAAATCAGGTCTGCTGTATGGCACCTTACTCTTGTGCTAAAAACACTGAGGTTTACGACTACAACTTCACGGCATAAGAAGCGCAAACTCTTTAGTGAGCTATTTTGATGGATTTCATATTCCAAAGACAAAGAATAGTGAACCTTTGGCTCTAGTAGAATACAAAGACATTAATCAACCTAGCAAACGTGCGTGAAAAGGTCAATCTGAAAGACAGACATTAACAGGACCTATGGTGTACATGAAGCATATCAGAACAAAATGAAGCAAACTACGAAGCAATGTACAACAAGATTTGGCTTACCTCTGCATCAAAACCCAGATGAAGATGCATAAAAGAATCACACTGGGGAGTTGATCTAATTCTTTCTTGGAACGATTTGGGTAAGGCTTCATTAGGCACCAAATTCAAGGTGTCCCACATTGAAGCATTACTTACAACCGCCTTCTTCGCTCGTATAAACTGTGGCAAAGCTGAACAAAGGTCAGTTTCTAGTTTCTACTCAGCAGATGAATGTACGGAGTAGATGCTTATGCCCTTCAGTCATGTGAGTATGTTATACTTACTTTACCACCTCTCAATTGAACACCAACTGCTCGGCCATTTTCAACTACAATTTTGTCAACATGGGATCGAAGGGAGACCCTTCCTCCAAACTTCTGAATTCCCCGAACTAATGCCTCGACAATGGCTCCACTTCCTTGCAAAGGGTACTCAAGAACACACCCTGGCTTGTACCACTCAGCAAACATGTAAATCTACAAAAGAGAAACGAAAACAGCTTTTGAATGCAAAGGCAGAAGTCACGAACTGCGGAGACGTGGAAGCAAACAACAGATATAAATGGGAGGGAAACTCGAACATGTGACATAACATCCGCAGGTGGGCAGGCCCTTAATCGTATCCCTATGTCAAGCCTCATTTAATACGTCAGAAATGATACTATCATAGAAAGATATGTAGGATTTATCAGATGATGGTTACCAGCTCTGCTGATAGTATGCCATTGGATTTGACACCTGCTAGAAGAAATGATAGAAGATCCACCCAGTTCCGAACAAAAGGATCTTTCAGTTCCAGAGAATCGAGTATTTCAGAGAATGGTCGGAGAAGCTTCGTTGCACCAAAAGCTCCTTGAAGGCCCATCTGGGAGAAGGATTTCAGTAAAGAAGGCGCATACCTAGCTGCAGCAGTTGAAATCACGCCTATATCCCCTCTGATCGATAAAGGAGGGAGAGCCATAGCTGCTGCAGACAACGGTAGTATGGCATCCTGCAAAAGTAGCAGTGAACAGCTATTAATTGATATACGATATACATAGTCCTAGGACACCAACGAAAACCATTCCACTCGTGATCCCCAGATACTGAAAACTTCATAGAAAAGAGGAGTCACTAATACTCACAAGAAGCTTTCTCCATTCTTCAACAGCCTCGGTACTTGCATACGTTTCAAGATCCTGAAATATTCAATGAGGAAGTAGACCTGAGGACGACAGTTCACCGTGAAATTTTTCTTGAGATGTGCTAAAATGAGTGCATATATAGGTATCACATGATAAATTCAAAAGTAAAACTCAGCTACAACTGTACAAGTTTTACAAGTAGACCTGGCAAACCGTCATTGAATTTTGGGTGTACTGTTATCGGATCATTTCAGTTAAAAAACATGCCACATGTTCTTATGTACGGAGTTTATGTTTTTCTAACCTCAGCTACAACACCATAAATGTTCCAAAGAACAGAATTAACAAAGACAAAAATCACCTTCAAAAATTCAGTCGGCCCAATTCGAGACAAAAATTCCCCTTCAGGTATGTAAACCATCCACGAATCATATTTGGCGCAAGGTATCGTCTCACCAAGGGCATCCAACACCTACACCAATCAAACATAGATTGTAAAAAACACGAATTATACAAAAAAAAAAAAAAAATCATACTCCCTCCGTTCCACCAGAACTCCAGAAGACGATTACCTGAGCAAGTGGGTTAGCCTGGGGACCTCTAGACTCAAACCCTGAAAACAAAGACGGCCCTGAATCGAAATTAAAGCCATTAATTTCAAAGGAATGAGCAGCACCACCAGGTTGATCATGACTCTCCAAAACGACAACGTCTTGACCGTATCTTGCCAACAATCCTGCACAACATAGTCCTCCTATTCCGCTTCCAATCACTATTACATCCGCTTCTGACTTCCCTGCATCGAGGTCGATGTCGAAACACTAGTCTAGTTAGTCCGTTGTACACATACATACATACGACCGTTGTACGTGTACAACGGCCTTCCAATTCTATCATTAATAAATAATTGTGTACGGCATATAACAGTCTCATAACAAGTGCCCTCTATTACTCTTTAATAGGCCCCACTATCAATTGTAAATAAAATGAATTCACGATAACTTATTATGAGACACGTCTGACATAAAACTAGCGTGAACCGAAACAATGCCACGTAATAACCTGAAATAGAAGACGGTGTACCGTTGGAACTGCGCGCCAAAATGGTGGGACCACTAGAATTTGAAAATTTAAAATTAGAAGTAACGGTCGATTTTGGAGGGAAATATTTAACAGAGGATGTTGGTATATGAGGAAATCTAAGAAGGCTTGCCATTTTCTTTTAATTTTTTTTTTTTAATTTAATTTAATTATTAATTATTAATTATTTTTTGGACATATTTTTTTTTTAAAAAAAGAAAAAATTACAAGAGAAATGAAAGGAACTAGTTTTAAGAAAAGTGATGGAGAAGAAATAGAGATTTGTATGGATGAGGCCCAAAGTGGTGGGCCCATATGTATTGTGAGCCGTTTGCAGCTTCGCGCTACTCCTTAGGACACGTGACCAAAGTCCAAGAACCTTGATATGGTCTTTTGGGAGGGCTCACATGGCCCGATACCGACTTAATTTTACATCAGTTCGACTTCATTTAGTTAAGTTTCAAGGAAGAGAGTCGGAGTCAATGTCATCTACCTGAAACTTTGCGCAATGTGGTGAAAGTCGATTCGACACAAGAGAACCTGCACCGAGGCTTGATCTAACCAACCCGAAGAATAGTTGAGTCAGGATTGATCTGATCTGATCTGACCCCAAGCGGACAATATCATATAACATGAAATTGTCAAAAGGGAAAAACAATGGGAATCGATAGATCACGAATTTGGTCACAAGATATTATATTCGCATGTCTCACAATGAAACTAACGCAATCAAATGTTAATGAGTACGAAATATTTGGGTTGGTTTCCCGATGAGAACGCTGTACGACACAAAATAGTGTTGATAAATTGGACCTGAATATTCGAAACTCAAACTTCGGCAGGACGACTAACTTCGATAGGATGTGCAAGGACAAGCACAAACCATATCTACTAAGAAAATGGTCTCAATTTTTTTCGACATCATGGTTCACTAATCACTAGTCATCCTCTTAAGCCTAAACCAGGCAAAAAATGTAATGTCTAATAATAATTCTCACTGAACACTAATCACACTTGTTCAATTAATTACTCATATTACATGACACAACAATTAATACACTCCTCATACGTTTATCATAATGAAGTTAAGTCGCATTGTGCAGCAAGAATCATACGCCAACTGCATCGAGAAGTTGCGAGTGTTGAGACACGGAAACAAGAGAGTTAGCCACAATGGCACCACTTGCAGCGACAGCAGGAACTCCAATGCCTGGAAATGTAGAATCACCACAGCAATACAGTTGTGGTATCGGAGTCGAGTGTCCCAGGAGCGTGCCTTTCCCAGCTTCAATGGCAGGTCCAAATGTTCCTCTATGTCTTCTGACAAACCTCTGGTGTGTTAGAGGTGTGCCTACCAATTTTACTTCACATTTTTCCCTGCTGAACCCTGCACCTACTGCTCTCTCCACCGCTTTCCACAGTACCTGGTTTTTTAAGTGACTGTTAAGTAATTCGCTTTACCGATCTCAGAATGACCGATGATAAAATTACTCTAAAGTCCTAACACATCCCGCCTATAGCGGGGTTGGGGCGGGGGTTGGATGCATATAATCTTGCTCTTGTTTTAGCTGACTGCTACTTCATTACATAAGAAGCACAGACAGTTTGCTTTGGTCTGTCGTAGCCCAAAGACAAAGAATAGCGAGTTTTTGACTCTGATTGGAGTATTCTGCAAACATAGCAATATATGTTTTTTAGATTAATCGCCAAGAAGAAAGGGGGCAGAGAAATACCTCAGATCTTTCAGCCTTGAGTTTTTTGTATTTGTCACTGCTGCGATCAAGCCCTTCCCACAGTTCATATGGTTCCGTTGCAGGTGTATATGCATGTAGTATGTGTTTACCAGGGGGTGATAAATTTGGGGTTACAGCGCTGGGAATAGATATCAGAACCAAATTCTGTTCAGCATCAACTCCTCTTGTCCAATCGTCTAGGACTATATGGTGAATATCAAGGTCTTCACGTATTCCCTGAAGTTTAAAGATCAATGTGACAGACGTTGAAACAAAGAAATGCGTATAAACACAGCTCTAGTGTCTCAAAGGCCGAAAGAGGCCAGTAGGTCTGATATATTTAACCTTACCCTTGTGCTAAAACTGGTGAGGTTCACGACTATTACTTTACGACATAAGAAGCGCAGACTGTTCAGTGAGGTACCATTTGTTGGATTCCATATTCCAAAGACAAAGAATAGTGAGCCTTTGGCTCTAGTAGAATACGAAAAAAAATACAAAGACGTGAATCAACCACCTAGCTAACGTGTGTGATAAGGTCAATCTAAAAGACAAGCATTAAACAGGACCTACGCGGTGTATATGAAGCATATTGGATCGAGATGAACCTAACTACGGAGTAATGTACACTGGGATTTGGCTAACCTCTGCATCAAAACCCAGATGAAGATGCATAAAAGAAGGACACTGCGGAGTTGATCTAACTCTTTCTTGGAATGCCTTTGGCAAGGCTTCATTAGGCACCAAATTCAAGGTGTCCCACATAGAAGCATTACTTACAACCGCCTTCTTCGCTCGTATAAACTGTGGCAGAGCAGAACAAAGGTCAGTTTCTACTCAGCAGCTGAAAAGTAGCTGCTTATGCCTTTCAGTCATGTTAGTACGTTGTACTTACTTGACCACTTCTCAGTTTAACACCAACTGCTCGACCATTTTCAATGACAATTTTGTCAACGTGGGATCGAAGGGAGACCCTTCCTCCAAACTTCTGAATTCCACGAACTAATGCCTCGACAATGGCTCCACTTCCTTGCAAAGGGTACTCAAGACCAAACCCTGGCTTGTACCACTCCGCAAACATGTACATCTACAAAAGGGAAACAAAAATAATTTTGAACGCAAAGGCAGAAGTCACGAAATGTGGAGATGTGGAAGCAAACAACAATATATCTTTTGGATGAACGTGATAATCACAAGAAATTGACAATGGTACAATCACGTTTGTCCATCCGTAAGGAGTAACACCAAGACCTCATTTGTTATGCGGATTAATACACTGTGATGGACAACAATCAGTCAATCACTATTAGGAATACATCAGAAATGATACTATCATCGAATAATACTATGTGAGATTTAGCAGATGATAGTTACCAGCTCTGCTGATGGTATGTTATCAGATTTGACGCCTGCTAGAATAAAGGCTATAAGATCCACCCAGTTCCGGACGAAAGGATCTTTCAGTTTCAGGGAATCGAGTATTTCAGAAAAAGGTCGGAGAAGCTTCGTTGCACCAGAAGCTCCATGAAGGCCCATCTGAGAGAAAGCTTTCAGTAAAGAAGGCGCATACCTAGCTGCCGCAGTTGAAATTACACCTAAATCCCCTCTGATCGATAAAGGAGGAACAGAATTAGTTGCAGCAGACAGCGGTAGTATGGCATCCTGCAAAGGTAGTGGTGGGCAGCTTTCGTTGTTAGGGGCATATCAAGAGCAAAATCAGGAGGGCTATAGGTAACTTTTCCAAACATTATTCCGAGAATGAAACATCGTAGAAAACAGGAGTCTGCAATACTCACAAGAAGCGTTGTCCATTCTTGAGCAGCTTCCAAACTTGCATACTTTTCAAGATCCTGAAATATTCCAGGTTCACGTCATTTCCGGTATACTATTGTCAGGCCATTCAGTGTCCCCTTTCGGTAGCTACTGGATTGAAGTTATCATTGGACTCATGGAGAAAAAGTTGCTCTGTATCTCTTAGGCCCGGTACTTTTGGAATTTTTTTCAGTTTCGTTCAAGTCTTCCACATACAGTTTTGTTCTTACTTCAGATTAGTCCAAAAGAACAGGGCCTTAATTACTGCAATGTGCTGAGTTTTCAGTGATTACAAAAGCGATAGTATAAGTCTAAATCAAATAATACTCATAACAAAGACAAAGGCACCTTTAAGAAATCAACTGGTCCAATTTTAGACAAAAAATCCCCTTCAGGTAAATGAAGCATCCATGAATCGTACTTGGCGCAAGGAACGGTTTCACCAAGGGCATACAACACCTATAGCAAGCAACCGCAAACTGTTATCGACAAATTATTCAAAATCATACTCCCTCCTATTCATTAGGATCTTTACCTTTACTTTTGGATCGATTTTTTTAGGTAAAACAGTTTTTTTTCATGTTGTCATATCGACACTTGAACAAGCATTTAAAGAATCGAGTCGTAGGACAAAGAAGGACAGTTACATGAGCAAGTGGGTTAGCCTGGGGGCCTCTAGATTGTAACCCAGAAAACAAAGACGGTCCGGAATCGAAATTAAATCCATTAATTTGAAAGGAATGAGAAGCACCACCAGGTTGATCATGACTCTCTAAAACAACAACATCTTCTCCATATCTTGCCAATAGTCCTGCACAACATAGTCCTCCTATTCCACTACCAATAACTATTACGTCTGCGTCCGATTTTCCTGTATCACGTTCGATATTAAGGTATAAGAATCATTGATTTCGTCTCAATTAATAATGGACAATGTCATAGACAACCCTGGAGTCTCGAGTTCAATTCTTAGGAACCTAATATTTGTATACGTGAAACTTTCAATCATATACAGGCTTTCGTGTGTCGATTGAGCTCAACCATTAATGGTAAGCTAATTGGGTCATATTTAGTTTCTTTTTTTTTTTTTTTTTCATTGTAAGGAAGATGAGAATCGAATCTCCGTCCTTACGGTCGAAGTAAGGGAACTCTTAATACGTGATCTAACCCTTGTTCTAGGGTGATATTTAATTTTTTGAGATTGCTATGTATGTGGCGTTATATTGTAATTGTCTTAAGAATAATTCCGATCATCAATAATAATAAAGTGGGAGAAATATTAATAAATAATTGTAAAGTGGGAGAAATATTAATCGATAATAATTGTAAATGTTTGTACAAGTGGGAAAAAATATAAACAGATAATTGTAAAATGTTGTGAGTTGGAGAAATATTAATAAATAATGATAAAAATCTGTCAAAAAAAGGAAAATTTGCGAACATAAAGAACACGATAAATTTTTTTATAAGGAAAATGGGAAAGAACATAATGAAATGAAAGAATAGTATTTCCAGCGACACAAATACTTCTATGAGATGGTCTCACGATAATGTTATCCTGAGACCTCTCGCATGATTAGTTAGTTATTTTTAAATTTTAAATTTTAAATTTTTTTTTTTTTTTTTTTTAGTAAAGGTAGTTTGTTTAACACTATTTTAGGGTGAGACGAGTGCACGAGAGATCAACTAGGCCGGCAAATGATTTGGAATTTTCAAGCAACTCATTTTTTAATACTCCGTAGCTTTGGAGTTGCACTTTTAAGGTAAAGGAAGCAAGTGATTGAAATAGCTAAAGAAACATTTCAGGAAATTCCCACGTGTGTCTCTATATTTTTTTATTTTCTACGATATATTCCTATATTTTTTATATTCCACAATATATCTCTAAACTTTTTAATTTGTTTATGCTATTATCATATTTAACTTTCAATTAACTTAACTCATAAAATAAATCATTAAACCATCAAATTTATATTTTTTATTCTATAACATCAATTTTATGATAGTGAATGAAGGTGGTGGTGTTGTTAATGTTGGATTTTGAGGGTAAATTTAGTCATATATATCGATTCCTAAGAGCTAAGTGAATTCAAAGATTATTGATTGATTTTCAAGCTAAGTGTATCAATATCATTTAAATAAGGGTTTAAAAAGATTAATTGTTCATAAGATAGATAAATAAGATCAATTAATATGTAAATCAAATAGTTAACTCATGGTCAAGTTGGCAAAAGGTTGAAGAAGGGTTGTATTAGAATTAAATTAAAAATGTCAATGGTACATTGTTTAATTTTGGAATGTCAGGGATATATGATAGAATTTCAAAAAAGTAGGAGCATAACATGGAAAACTGAAAAACACATGGGCACACGGTGAAATTTTCCTAAAGTAAATTGTAAAGAAAATTGAGTAAATAAGCTTTGAAATAAAGGCAATATATTACGAAATATATAGTTAAAAAAAATACTAAAAAAATATTGGAGTCAAATTTTCCGTTACAAATATATCAAATCCTTCATCTCCTCTATTAATGATTTACTATAATATTCATTTTACCCAAATTTTATTTCCCCATAACTACTACCCCGATTCTCCTTATTTTACCAAAATTATTTTGTTTAATTTTTAATTTAATTGTTAGATGATGATTAATTTTGAGAGCAACAAAATCGTTGTAATGTAAAATATTACTCGTTCTTTTGGGATCATAAACAATTGATAGATGAAAAAAAATGGTGGCTGGTTAGGGTTTAATAAGTGGTAATTATGGTGGTCTGGGATGGTCAGCGACTTTGACGGCGTTGTTTTACAAGCGTTAGTTGTTTCCGATGTCCCCTCGTGATGGCGCGGTGTTGGTTGGGGTGGCGATGTGGTAGTGCCGGGCAGTAGTGAGAACTCGGCGTGGTGTTAGGTGGTTGAATAATGAGCATTAAAATGTGTGAATAATTTGCGCAAATAATTAAGTACACCAATACAAAGATTGTACAACCGTTTGTACTACAACTGATTTCACAATTGTGAGCATTGATGTAAAATTTATGAGTTTTCTTATAAGATTTATGAGCTACAATTATAATGTTTTGCCAAATGCTCAAAAAAATTATAAAAATGCTCACAAAATTAGAGATGGTTGTAATACAACCGGTTGTACAATCCTTTTTTCCAACATATTATAAATAAAGTTAGAAATATTTTTTAAGGTAAACGCACGGTGCATACAAACAATCAACATTTATCACTTGATAAATGTTATTGTAAAAGGCACGTGTCTCCTAATTGTACAACTTATTGTAATAAAAAAAGCTAAGTTTTATAATGTACAATGATATATGATAATATAAAACTCCCTACGTCCAGTTAATTGTTATTTATTGGGAGTATACGCCAATAAAAGGGGTGGAATAAAGAGAGTAATTGTTTTAGTTGTCTTAATCATTTTATATCTTAGAATTTGAGTTAAATTAAAGTAATTTAGTTACTCCCTCTGCCCCAATCATTTGTTATCTATTTATTTTTAATACAAAATTATATGCAAGAATAGAGATACTATTATATTCTATAAAGAGTAATTTAGTATATTGAAAATAACAAGCATGAACTCATCTATATACACATCTTATTAAATTATGATGATATATATGGAGTAATGGTGTCTTGAAAACACCCCTAAAAACAAATAGATATGAATATACCGGAACGGAGAGAGTATTATTTTAGGGGTACGTAGCAATTACTCAACTACTCCATAATCTTTGTTAGGATGAGAATGATTATGTTTGATTTATAAAAATCTTGTGTAAAATTTCCATAATGATTATTTTAAAATTATTGTTTAGTTCTTCAATGCAAACAATGTAGATTTATAAAACTATGGAATGTGTCTTATTTCTATAACTTGGTTGACACGCACAATATATAGAATTTTTTTTAAAAAAACCTTAATTATGAAGACAAAAACGGTCAAATGATTGAAAGAATATATACGTAACTTTAATTATTCTTCCGATGCTTAAAAAAATATGTAAAAATTATTAAAAATGTTCAATTTTCAAGTTATGGTAATCTAATAACCACCAATATATCAATCACGATGGCTAAAAAGCAAATAAACACAAAAAACTATAGACGTACCCGTGATTTCACGGGTAACTAAACTAGTTGGTTATTAGAAAAACAAAAAGGTTCGGGTAAAGTTTCAGCTGATCAAATTTATTGCTACCGTCTGTACATGTGTTTGGTTGATTGAACATTTCACTTATGTTTTCTACATTGATTCGTAGAAAATAACTTATCATAATAATGAAGTTGGTAATTTTGACACCAAAGTTTCAAATTTAACAAGTCTCATCGTACAAATTAATTACTCCGTACATTAGAAGACTACATTGGTGCTTTGGCCCTGTTTGGCGCGTCATTTCAACCAGCTTATTTGACCAACTATCTGGTTTGACCATAATTTCAACTATTTTTTATTCTAGAAGTGTTTAGTAAATGTGACTAAAAAAAAATTTAGATGGCTGAAATAATAAGCTACTTCAGGTAACTTATTAAAATTTCAGGTAGCTGAAATAGATTGTTTTACCATTTTATCCTTATTTAATCTATTAGAGTAATTCTATTATAGAATCATCCTTTTACGTTATTGTACACAATATCAGTTACTTTTTCAGTTTGTTTTACTAAACATCATAATAATAATAATAATAATAATAATAATAATAATAATAATAATAATCAGCTAACTTATCAGGTTCTCATTTTCAACTACCTTTTTACTTTCCAACTACCTTTTCAGCCAATTTTGTCAAACGCAGTCTTTACCATTTTGTTCGGTCATGCAAAAGAAAAATAATATCAAATTTTTCAATTTGAGTTTTTAGGTCGAAATTTTCGATGCTAGATTAAAAATTTGCTAAAAGTTTTGATTGCTTGATCATAAATATATTATTGCCATTTTTTTCAAAAATATATATGTTGAGCAAAATAAATAATAATATAAACATAAAGTTCTAAAAAAGGCGGTCTTACACTAACAAAGTGAAAGATTAGTTTCCTAATACATAATGTGACCAGATTTACGCAGCTTGTGACCATTATTGAGTACACTACGTCCATTTTTGAGAGTATAAAAGTGATCATATTATAGTAAATAATGATCACGATTAGCACCCAAAAACCCAATTTTCACTTTATTAAAGAAAGATCGTGCGACCACGAGTTCGAATTGCAGGAAACCACTTTTGTAAAACTACCTCTTCAATTCATTGCATATATAGTCAAACATTTTTGACTGTCCGACAACAAATTTCAATTAATTTGTAAACATATTATGCACACTTTTTTCTCTCGACAACAACATTGACAAATGCATAAAAATTAAACTAATTAGGAAACCTACAATGCCTCCTAATTTCACCATTAGTCCCAGTAAGTGGGCTAATTTTGCTCATTTTGACCATTGCACTAACAAAGTCATTTCCAAAGGCCAAATTACTTTTTGCATAAAGTCTGGCCCAAACAAGTTGTGGCCCACTATTGAACAATTCCTGGTCCGAATGTAGAAGGCCTTGTTTAGCGATTAAATTTTTATAAAAACTGTTATCGAATCGGGTTGAGCTGCCCACGTCGAGTGGGGCCCAATTATTGTCCCCACCCGGTGACGTGGGGGGGCAAGAGGCCTTCATGTATGTGGCATATCGGGCATTGATGTTATTGGAGTCATTGTAGATGTGGCCCCGAAATGATGTACATCGCGCCATGCCTAATGTGTGGGCCCCGCTTAGGGCGGTCATGTCGCGGGCGGTCAAGTTTTTTGCGGAGAAGTAGGAGATTAGGGTTGTGATGTCTGCTGTCGCGGGTGGGAGGTTGTGGTTTGCGGCTTCGTAGCTGGCGGTCCTTGTATCCCTCCTTCCTAGAGGGACCTTCCATGTTGGGCCTCCTGACTACAAAAAAAATTGTATAAATGCATGATTAGTAATTTGATTATACTAATTTGTTACAAGTGTCGTTTGACTTTTTAATACTGAATTTAGTTTTTTAAAAGAAAAAAGAATGAGTTGACTCGGTTGGTTACATTAAGAGGGTGTAATACAGGGTTATTCTAGTCGTGAATTAAGTAAAGGGGGTCACTTTCGACTTGTGTTTTTCACTTGTTGTGACTCGTGAGATTGGGACAATATCGGTGAAAATTAGTGTTTGGTTTGATTCGGTCATTTTTAGATCGAGATAATAATAAACCATTCATCATTTTTTTACTTTTTTTTTTGAAAGTATCATTTTTTACTTTTGAATTAGCCTCATTTAGTTTATTTTGATTAAAATTATTGCTAAAATTTAACTTGATCTTATTTGTATCTTTAATTATTACACTAATTCATTACTCTCTCTAACTAATCAATTCTTTACATTTTCTTTTCGTAAGGAAAATTTTGAACAAAGGTAAAAAAATAGATCAATCAAAGATAGTATATATAAGACCGATCAATTAGGCAAATAAAGTAAGTTAGTTCCTAGTCGATTTCGTTTAAGATTAGGCTAATTAAGACGACTCGAGTTGTATCGATTATCGATTTGGCCCGGGCTCAAGCCCCCTTTGCATGGAAGGCTAAGACGTGACATGAGAAAAAGAGAGACAAGAGACTGACCAAAACAACGGCATCTCGTGCAGCAAGAGCAAGAATGTCTGAGCATGAAACCCTGGCTTTACAAATTGATTCCACATTCCATTTTATTTCATCTATCACTTTGTAACCCTTCAATGAATTTCGATTTGGATTCGCATTCTTCTCCCCTTGGAAAGTCGCTGTGTCGTCTAAGAGAATCGACCCGTCACAACCCTGTAATTAAATATTATACGTTCAAAATTATTGAATATGTTACGTACCTAGTTATTTTCACTATTGCAGTTATTTATTTATCTTCATTATTAAAACCTAGATTTTTTTACTAAGACATGAATTTTTTTTACATTAAAACTCAATTTTTAACATCATAACACAACATTAATAAAAAATATCAACTCAAAATATAAATGGAATTGATGCTTAAAGCTAAAGGCCAAGAGTTTCCTACTAAAAGAGGGAAAATACACTAGTAGAATTAGGACCATTGACGTCTATATATTGACGTTGATTGTGCTAAAAATGATGCCATAAATGTGTATTTGACGAAATTTAAAGTTAAACTTTTAATGTAAATAAATCTTCAAATTAAGTTAATCTCATTAATTGTAAAATTCTATTGAATGACGGATGAATTTTTGTCATCCTTATTGGTCACTTTATAATTTCGAGTCATATTTTGTGCTGAAAATTATATTAGAAAATATAATAATTAAATGGAGAAATATTAATAGTAACAAAAGGCTTAACTTTAATTATCGAATATTTTACCGTAATTTTAAGATAAGAATGACGCATGCATTACAAATTATCTTACATTTATTTATTGTAAAACAAAAAAAAAACAAATTAATTGTTACCAATTTAGAAGACCACAAATTCTCATGTAAAACGTTCTCACAAGTCACAATAAGTATATTGTGAGACCTCTCAACTGAGAAAATAGTTAAGTATTATTTTGATTAAATTTCATATAATCAAAAATAAATTTTACGGTGTGAGACGATCTCATAAAAGACCAATCGTTAAAAGACTATAATGTCAACCATTTCACTAACTATACTCGTGAGTGTCCGTGACCATGGTAAGCTCTAGCTAATTAATTACTACTCCGTACTCAAACCTATTTGGTGTCTTTTTTTGAATTTCAAAGTATATCACTATATCATCATGCAGAATCAGCAGAAATGCAGAATTTACCAAGTTTCATTATATTTATTTATTTTTTTAATGAAAATTGGGTAAAGTGCATAAAATGTTACTCACATATTTTATGTCTCAATCATCTGTTTACCTTTTTAATTTTGGGATTGAGCCTAAATTAACGTTGTACTTTGTATAATAAAATAATTTAATCCAAAATAATCATTGATTTCAAGCATAAATGCAAAATTTACCAAGTTTCAATTTGTTTATTTATCTTTTAGTAAAAATGGGGTAAAGTGCACAAAATGTTACTTGCACTCTCTTTGTCTCAGTCATTTGTTTATCTTTTAATTTTTGGATTGAGTCCAAATTTACGTTATTCTTTGTATAATTAAATAATTTAATCCAAAAAAATCATTGATTTGAAAGGAGACCGATTTTGGCTATATGATAATTGGGATAAATTTTGATTTTGTATATAGAAAACGGTGCATTTACGCTCCCTATACCACGGAAACGTGCATCCAATATACAATCATGCACAAGGTGAATAATGCAATAATAATGGTTGCACTTTTGAACTTCAATTTTTTACGCTCCTCTTATGTATGAAATCATCTACTTTTGATTTAAAAAAACAAAATATCTAATTTTGGACAATCCTATATTCCTATTCATTTATTATAGTCTCGATCCATTTAGATTCATTACATTTTTATAAACTACACACATATTAAAAAAAGTAGACGAGAAGTGCATATACTGAACCATTGAAAAATTAAAATTTTTAGTTAATTTTTCGATTTCTTAAAGTTATCTTATTTTATTAGTAATCTACCTCCTGCAAACTAACTCTTGTTTTCCTTAATGACAAATCCCGACTCCACCATTGAACTAGACATGCCAAGTTTATAAAGAATCAATATATATGAGGTGGCTAAATTTTGTAAATTGAATTACGTATATAGGAATTATTACACAATTTTCTCCATCTTCAAATGCATTCACAAAAATTCTCTTTTCTTTGGATTTTTGTCGAGGAAATTAATTAAATTAAACAAGATAAAATTCTATCAATTCTCATCATCGATGATAATTCATGTGTTTTTAGGTGAGTGATCAAACAAACACACCATAAATATCTTTTACGTTTGAAAATTATAATTGAAAATGTACTAATAATTTAGTTTCAATGAATGATTAATACAATTAATCCATATAAACATATATAGAGAGTACTTACATTAACGAAGCAATCATGGAAATGCAACCGCAAAATAGAAGCCGCCATACGAGGGTCCAAAGCAACAACTTTCATCATAGTAGCACGAACAACTAATTCAACTTTCGGGCATGTCCTTGCGTAAAACCTCGGACGTAGACGCGCGTTACCAACGCTTACACAATGAATCAAAATTAAAAGACAAAATGCACCCCTTAAAAAATTGGCTAATAATAAAGCCATAATTATATATAATCGATCACAAACTAATTAAAATATAACACTCCGTATATAATATAAATATATATTGTACGTGTATATATAGTTACTTTGTGTGATATCATGTAATGTCTTGAAATTGCTTAGTGTGATATTTTTTATAGTGTGTGTGTATATAGGCAACAACGTCAACAGGCTGTAAACAGTTGCTTTTAAAAGAGACATGTTCAATTTGGTTTTGCGCAGTACTCCGTGACTCTTTTTGTTGATTCAATCAATAGAGCAATGCCAAGGTTAGATAATGTGGTTGATTGCTCAAAAAGTTCTTTTACATTTTACTCTATCTAATAACCCTTTTTATGCATGTACTCATTATCTAGCATTAATTTTGGTGTCCCAACTTCTAATTCTATACCGAGAATGATCTTAACTTAATTAGTGATTAGGACGAAGGTATCGTGGATGATAGAACTAAGGATTGAATCTCCCACCACTTCATTGTACTGGTCTCATGTCTCAACTTATACAAACACCCCAAAAAAAAAAATATTATGTATACTCATTCCGTCTCTGTTATTTGTTATCTAAATCCACTTTTAAGGTAGGTGAATTATTACTTTGTCTCAATCATTTGTTTACATTTTTCTTTAGAATTTATTAATGTAGATTGACTTTTTTTTTGTACAGAAAACGGACCCTTTATACTCATTCACGTAATAGAATGTTATATAAATGTCTGGACATAGAAAATATGTATTTCTATAATTTTGTATGTTACTTATTGTAAAATGTATCTATCTCCCCTCTAATTGGTTATTACTAATCTTTATTGATATTTTAATACAAGTTGTGTTTCTTTTGTTGGATCCATTAGATTAATTAACCTATTGTTTTAAAACTTAACATTTCTCTTTCATTAGTTTTTGTTTCAAAAATGATAGATAGCAATCTATCGTATGAAGAAAATACTTTAGATTTTTTAGAATCACTTTGGTAGTATTGAAAATTTTAAATATTGCTACTAATCCGTGTCGGTGAATTGTGATTTATTATTTTTAAAACAAAGATTAAGGGAAGGATAAATAATTGGTCTAAAATTAATAATTCAATGTAATAAATTCACAAAAAAACACTTAACATATATTACAGTCACAAAAAATAATGTGTAATAATGGTATATTAGAATGGAGGGATCATAACGTCATTTTGTGAAAAATCGATATTTAAAAAATGGAAAAAGATCCACGTTGATCGACACACTCTAAAATTACAATTTTCTATCTATTACTCCCCCGTCCCGATGAATACGTTACTATTTTCATTTTGGGATGTATCAGTGAATATGTTACTATTTACATTTTTGGTAAGTTTTTGTATGTAAAAAGTGATGTGCAAGTGAATTGAATAATCACATTTTACGTAATTGATCAATCGTATACGAATATTACTCAAACGCATACTTTTTGTCATTAGATTTCCTTAACCTACCCTTACCCAATTTTCTCATTCTTACGTTACTCTCTTTGAATAGAACTTGAATCAACTTGAAAATCTATCAAAACCATCAATTCCCTCTCAAATTCTTCAAATCATTCAATTATAAATCACGATTTGCATAGGAAATAAGTGAATATTTAGTTTTTGTTTAATTAAAAGTTGTATGTTAATTACGTTTTGTTTTCTTATTTTATTATTTAGGGTTTTAGTTGTGGATGGTGGTTGTGGCCATGGCGGTGGAGGATGATGGTGGTTTGGTGACGGCGGTTGACTGAGATCAGAAGGACGGTGACGACGCAAGGTGAGGGCGGTGACAGTGGCGTTGTGGTTGCAAGGTTGCGGTGGTGAACGGTTGCGGTTATGGTGGTTGCCGTGGCGTATGATGGGGACGGTGGTTGCGCGACGGCCGTGGCGTATGGTGGTGGTGGACTGGTGGTTGTGTATTTTTTTTTTTTTTTTTTATAATTATAAGTTATTAATTTTTTTTGTATTAATTATTTTTTTTCAAATCATCAAATGAATGTATTGTTAATGTCAATTTTTAATGATTATTTGTTTTGTATTATAAGCCTTTTTTTTTGTTAAAGGTTTAATTTAATTGAATGATGAGTGATTTGGGGTTTTAGGAAAAGAGTGAGGAAAAGGTTTGTATGTGAAAGTGAAACTATAAAAGGGTAAAGTGGTCAATTGTGTATGTATTTGAGTGATATGCATATGTGATTGAACAGCACCCATATATAATACCTAATAGCTAACCCTAATTTACTAGCTAACCCTAATCTAGAAACCCTAATTGTAATGGACCTAGCCCATTACTCTAATAATTTGTCCTCAAACTTGCTTGCTCTTTTTTGTCTCTAATCATTAACCCATGCATTCTACATCTCTCGATAAACTTAGATTATTTTTTAGCATTTTAAAATTATTTGATAGCTCACAACTATTCTATTATAACCACGATTTTCAAAATTTTTGTCTTTTTTAATATTTTTTCAAAATTTTCATCTTTTATAAACATTTTCTCAAGAACTTCTGCCAAAATAAAATATTTGGTATAAATTAAAAAAAAATTTTGTATATACCAATCACGAGTGTTATTTACCTTCGATCAAAAGTCAAATGTGAAAATAAAAGAGAACTCATTATTTCATAAGTTAAAAGAGACGCACTGTACTCTGTTGAATTACTCGACGCGGGTGTGGGTTGATGTGTGCTCGGAGTTGATTTCCCATATTGTTTCCCCCGACTTTGTATCAGCTACTTCTACTTACTAAAACCACTTTTTATTTCAAAAAAATAAAAAAAGAGTTAAAGGATACGTTTATTTTGGTGAAAATGGAACTTTGGCGTGAGTTTTAGAAGAATTATTTAGAAAATTGGGAGTTTTGAAAAAATAATAATTAAGCGTATGAGTTTTAATTACTTTTAAAAACGTGGTATAAAAACACATGAACTAAGAATAAAAACTTCTTAAAATAATTTAATTTCATTATTCTATGTTAAACTCATTAGTTCACGTAAAAGTATAAAGAAGAATATGATTTTAAATATTTTTTTATCTGCCAATAATGTTGGTGGTGGTGGTGATGATGATGATGATGATGATAGGGTAAAAAAACTAAGTGAAATTTAGAAAAAATCCTTGTTTTGAAAATTCAAAATTTAGTCCTTATTTAGAAAACATCCATTGAGAAATTGGTGCTCTTTTTTATTCAAGCATTTATTTATATTTCTATTTCGAAAATGAGCGTAAATTGAAATGACATTTTTTTTTTTTGCCTTCAAATAATATTTGATCCAATGATCAACCAAAATCATCTATGTTAAACTATTCCATTTCTCCGCCATCCATTTTTTATTTATCAAATTATAATTTTATATTGAAATACGATCATTTTATGTAATTTTCCAATAGAAAGAGAAATAAATTATTAAATCAAAGGTCGTATGCGCCATGATTAGCCATTAATTTTTGAAAAACAAGACGATCTTTTCTAATACTTTTTCACTTACCACAAGATAGTTTGCCGTAGCCAAATCTCTTTGTTCCTGCAAAAATTTCAATACTTAAAGTGAGCATATAGTAAATGTTGAAACCTTTTAGAGGTATAATATTCTTTAAAAACAAGTATTTCCTCAATTGCATATTTTGTTTTATTATTTTTGTTTATATGAATGATATATCTATGTTTATATGAAAAGTTGTCATCAAATATAATTACCCGACCATAGACTTCCTTATATAGGGTAGTTAACCTATAAATTTAGACATGTAACAAGAAATAATACAAAATTAAGAACGATATTTTAATCTAATCTGAATTTTACTGGACTTATAATTCGGTTAATTAATTAACATTGTCAGTAACTATCAACCTTAAAACTTAATTGAAATAGGCGCATTAGTTTTTGAAGAGTTTCATAACGTTGAGCCATGATCTCCACTGAAATAAAATATGCTAAGAATTTGTATTTGTGTATTATATGTTTTGTGTGAAAAATGTTTTTTGTGTTACTCAATACAAAGAACGGCTACCACTATTTAAGGACAGTCACTTACACAAAACCCTAGGATGATCCTTACTACAGGACAAATGACAGCACACCTAGGACACCTAATAACAGTAGGGTTGGCAATTTCACCCGAATTTAATTAAAACCGATCCACCCGATGCAAATGGATGGACGAAAACCCGACTTAAATGGATGAAATGCGGGTGATGGATGAGTCGGGTGACGGATCGGGTCGGATTCGGGTGGAGCA
>JAUEKU010167757.1:0-11538 GCA_032274805.1 Gypsophila paniculata
TAAATTTTGACTAATGTCCAGTAAAGGACTTCTTCCACTCCAAGTTCACCTTCGGCTCTTGCAGCGTAGATATCCTCACACATTGCTATTAACCTACAACATCATCATTTTTCAAGTCAGTCCTTGTACAAAAGCATTAGAGAAATAACATTCCGAACAAAAGTGCATCCCAAACAAGTATCGTTGCCTCAATTGCTCTGAGGAAAGATAGAAACTCGGAAATATTATCCAATCACTTAGTACAGCTATACCATATCTCAGAAGCTATACCATATCTCAGAATAGGAGCTGTTAGTACAAGTTTACTTGTATTGTTTACTAACGTCCACAAATTACTCTTTCACATTTGTTCTTACTCTGCTTCCAGATAATAAGCAGAATTCGTGACAAGGGATGACGTGAGGAGCTGTGCTTATACCTTACCCGAATGAATAATAGTAAGACTCGGCTCCAAATGTCAAACACGGGTCTGTGTGCCAACGTGTCGAGCACGGCTATTTTGTGAAAACTTTCAAGTTTTGCATGAATGAATGGTGTCTCGTGTCAAAACAGGAACAGGACATGCAACCAAAATTTAGTGCCGAAGTAACATAATCCAAATAATAGCATTCTCAGTTTAACACTCACAAAAACACCATGTTCATAGTGCAAATCAGCATAAACAGTACCAACTGAAAAAAAAAAAAATTGGTAGATACTTTTCATCATGCACCCTAATGGCCGATACTAATTTGGCTATATAATAGGCCGTAGATGAATGAAATTCAATGCAAATAATACTGGAAATACCTGTCACAGGAAGGAAGGTTCTCAAATGGGATCCTCATCCTCAAATCTGAGCACTGCAGCCTAATAAAACGACCAACGGCAAGAACAAATGTGATGTACAGCCCCCAAATGCTGAACTTGCTCAACGTATCTCCCAAAATGCCCTCTATGAAACGCAGAAAAAAGCATCAGAATAATTACACAAAAAAAAAAAAAAAACAAAAACCCTATTAATATTTCATCAAATTTTAAGGCACATGCATTTGTTCATCAATACTCACGTGGTGTTTCTTCTGATACCACAATTGCTGTTGGCCCAACGAGCCCTTCACACCCGGTGACATTTAGTGGATTGATATCGTACAACGACCACCACTCTGGATTCTCACGATTAATAACTAGATCTGCAATTACTGGATTCACCTGAAACCCACAAAAATATTGAAAGATGTATAGTTATTGTATTGAACGACCCTGCGTGTCACCCCTTTACCATAAGAAAATTTCCATTGTGTGCATGCATGTTATTAGAAGTCCAAAATATTATGAAAGGTAGAGACAAAGAGAATCAAATATGCAAATGTTGAAAAGAAAAAGGAACAAATATTTTTCAACATGTTAGGACCATTTTGTTGAGTACATTTAGCGAGTTCGTCAACAATAGTAACCGCAATCTAGATAATTTGTGGTTAGTCAAATTAGTTAGTTCGCTATATTTTGCTTAAACTAACTATGACCTGAATACTAAATAATATTGCGCATTTGCGCCACATCCAATTTTATCACCCAATTACACCTAAATGAATCATTTATAGCAAAACGGAGCATGGGCGGTACATTCTTACATAATACTCTACGAACAAAGAATTATACTCTTAAAGAAAAAATAATTTCTTACAGTAGTTTTATGTAAGAATGTAACCAATTCTGCCCTTTTGCTACAAATGATTCCTCACCTTCCCTTATTTCATTAACTTTCACCCAATCAAGAGTTGATTGTTTGTCACACGAACAGCCAAACATGCAAAACGAAACCAGTTAAGACTAAAGGAAAGAAAGATTGAACAACACAAATCCTAGAAGTTGAGGAAACACGCACCTCTGAATCAAACGGTCTTATATCTCCAGACCCTGTAACTCGAAAGTATCGAGGATAGATGTTATAAACTCGGAAACTCTTCATAGTGCCATTGAAAACAGCCTCCACCTCAGACTTTCTCGGAAGGTCAGGCTCAGCATCGACAATTCTTTCATACTTCACAACTTCTTTGCCTTTAGGCCTGTCCCTATGGAACACCCATGAAAAAATAATTTCCATGTCAACGTCAATTGACTTAGCAAATCTCTTCTGAACCACTTCAGGGACAAGCCAAACGGTACTAGCGTCAGCCTGGCAGCAAATTAATTGAATGTCATTCTTGTTGTATCCCGTGAAGAAACCTTGGGGATCAAGGTCAGCATTCTTCTTAATCTCATCCCACTCAAGTTTGTCACACAGAGTTGTTTGGTAAAGGGTCAACCTACCACCATTTGACTTAATATCAACCTGTACACTGGCATCTTTTATAGGATTCGCGATGTTTGTCGGATTCCCACTGCTATACATCTGCATTGAAAAACGAGTTCTTCCAGTTTCACGTATATTCACAGCATAAAATGAATAGCAGTATTATTCCGCTCCGAAGGAAATATAATTGTTACTTTGTCAGCTTTATTTCTAAAGTCACTACTTTTGTAATCAGTGATGAGGAATTGAGGAATAAGAACTGACAAGCTAGATCGCAAGGACTTGCACACCAACACAATATGATTATGGAAGCGAGACAATTCTAAAATATAGGACACGAGCAGATGCATTTTTGATAACCATGAAAAGTAGCTAACTTTAACAGTGGAGTGATCTTCCACTTTTGTGCACGTTGTTTTACTTAAGAATATTATGCGATAAAATAAATGCTAGTGACTGAGTGAGGCAACCATCAAAACTAAACCAACTTAGAGTAAAAAACTAAAAATGCAATATTCACGCACCTACCACCGCAGCTCACTCACTCAATAGTTAAGGAGCTGAATAGTTCTTAGTGCCGAAATTTGATCAAATGTGTACCTTACATCACTTATGATTAAGTACATCTAACATTTTAAAATTATGCAAAATGCAAGTCTCTAAATCTACAAGTTTCATAGTTAAAAGTATATGATACCAACTTTAAATTCTAAATGAAAAAGCTTTATTGTTAAGATGGAAATCCTACATATTTAAAATGAACACATAAAATAAGCAAAGTGATAACTTAAATGCATAATTACACCAACCCATGCAATTGCACAAAAAATTAAATAACTAAAGCAAATGCAAACCAACGTAATGCAGGAATTTTACTAACTTCTTACCAGCATTGGAGCCCAAATAACACATATCAAAATGAAGAAGAGACAGATCCCATTGCATAACTTGGTCATTTTCGTTTGCTTCTCTCCTTGTTTGTGACTTGCTCTATTTAAAATGTTATCACATTTTACAAGATATAAGCTTGCGTTAATGTCCTCCAGCTGCACAATAACTCAGCATCGTTAAAGCTTGAATATGATAACTGTAAATTAAACTTCTGAAGCAACCACAATGAGTTATTGTTTCAGTAGATAAATTGATGTCAAAATATATCTACAAGTATATAATACTTCAAAAAATCAAGCTTCCGAGGGCTATGTATTGGTAGGCATGGGATCAAGCTGTGATTGAGACTTGATTTTGCAATCAGTTCTCAACCTAATCTCAGGGACATAAATGCTTACTATAATGCCTCAAAATACGGTGGCAATAATCTTCGAACAATTATACACCTTATGCACAGTTTGTTCATGACATGCAGCTAAGAGCCTAAGATGCACGAGGCACAGCTATTTAGGTGCAGCTCATGCGCACTCCAAATCTTATATGCAATGTGATGCACCTTTTCCTGAGATTTTATTATCATAGCCTTCCCTTAACTCTCTTTTTAGGGTTTGTATCTCGACATCTCATTAAAAGTCTATAATTTGTACATGAAGAAAGGTTATAAATCAAATACGAGGCAGCAAAAACTGTCATGCGTCTGATGTGAATCGAGGAAAATAGATGATCAGCAGTAGCGCATACACAGTTCTCAAATTAAGAGATACGGACTACATGCTGATCTTGAGCCAACGAAAATGACAGATGCACTCACAAGTACACAGATAGATGCAATTTCCAATAGTTATATGAGCAACAAACTAACTTTACCTTCAGCCAATCATACATCGTTAATGATGTTGTTGTGCATGACCAATCGAGAACACAGCGCAGCTCATAAAGGAAGGGAAGAGCACGATAGAGTCGGTAACCAAGGAAATTGACCCTTGAAACTTTGCTTGTCAAAAATTGGCGATACAGCGTACTTTTATGCGGCATCCCATAGCGAATCTGTATAGCTTGGAGTGCTAGCGACACAGCTTTATTCAGAAAGATGGCACGAAGTGCGAAAATTCCGAAATATTTTTGGGATGGCTGTATATTCCATGCATATTGTGTAACAGAATATGTAAAGAGAACAAGGTTGAAAAGGTAGAACAGAACCTTCCCAGTGGCAAATGAACATAGGTAAATGATTCGATCAACCACTATTAGAAAGAAAATGACCTGCAAACAAACAATCACTGAAGTTATAAAGATGTTGGTTCACATCCCATGCTCATTAAAGTCACGAGTCCAAGAAAATCCGTTTGCAACTATTCCGAATTACACAGCAAATAAAATTAATAATGCGGTGACAACAAAAAGGTGAAAAACAATCATAACCACAATTGCAACCACTCGATGATTATAATTTCTTCTGCTCCTCTCTTGGTCATCTCCAAAAGAGCCACAGTTGTATGTGATAAGTTGATATTTATGCCAAATTTTCTAGTAACTATTAATATTGAGACAGGCTGCTTCGAAAAATTTAATTAGTGCTCCGTAACTATGTAAGATAAGAAATGTCAACAGCCAACACATTTATGTGTAGTAAGCTTTCAGAAAACCGATGCCAACGCCTTCCCCAAGACAGGAAGTTGCTTATATTTTTCTGAGGAAAGTGACGTAAGGCAATTGAAGTCCAAAGAAGAAAAACAGACTGAACATTGATTTAAGCTTAAAACGTACTTCCGTCTGTTCCATTAAATTGTATACATATTTCAGAATCTCCCTGAAAAAGATATAAAATTGAATGCAACGGAGGTAGTAGAACTTTACGTGAATAAGTGATAGAATGAAAGTTAAGTATTCCTTGAAACTTACCATCAAGATAAATACAAATTCCTTCGGAAACTGATCTTCCAATTGATAGACTTCAAGAAAGTCACTTTTGTTCTTAATAACGGAATGGTAAAAAATTGCAACCAAGAAGAAAACCACCAAATCAGCTCCAAACACATAGGCATATAGATCAATTTCTCTTTTCCCACCACCAATTACAGAGACTATAGGATATGGGAATCCAACTTCTTCCATAAACCCTAAGCGTTTTGCAATAAGAATATCCTTTTCAACATCAGCTGCTGGTGTGAGGGACTTTGACCACTCCGCTGGAATGCACTCAGTCGAGGGAGACGCATGTACCACTTCAAATACAGCCAAAGCCAAATTGGGATTTTCTTGGCTCCTCTCAATACTCTGAATGCTAACTTTGCTAGCTGAGGGGCAAACATTTGGGTTTTCTTCCTTGCAACGTTCACTGTGCACCATCTTAAGCAATTCGTTCACTCTTGATTCAATCTTCTCTGGCTGGATGCCATCGTCTGGCCACGATTCAACATCCATAGACAGCTGAACAAAGTATGGAGGAGACTCGGCTCCTTGTGTCAAAGATTTCCAGTACCTCAAACAACTTCTAACTATCATGCTTACCAGGTCTTTTGTACGTTGAACAAGTCTACTTAGCTTATCTCCCCAGCTAGACAACGGGCGAACACAACTCTTATCAGATGTTTTTTTCTTGAAAGAGGTATACTCAGAAATAGCAGTCCAATCACCATCTTGGACTGTTATGGAGCTTTGCAACAGCGTAAATAAATACACCACAAAGAGGGGCAATGAGCTAATTACAAATGATGATTTGATTTTGTGTAAAGGGAAACCCAATTCTTGAAGAACTGGCAGCTCGATGACTAGGCCGCAGTGTTGAATGATGATTTGGTACAAATATTCCAGCAATATGTAGAACTCCGTATACATTAGCATGACAACCCAAAAGGTATAATTCGGGCCAGTATTCACGCACAGAGCATATAAGAAAAGAGCTGCAAGGTATATCATAGAAAGCAAACTGAAGTTCCAAAGGAAGACGAGAATGAAGCAACAATAGCAAACAATATCGTTATTGGATCGCATCTGGGACCATATATGCTGCAAGATTCTCACAAGCTGTAGTCTCACAGATTCCGACGTTGTTCTACTAGTATCAGACTCCAAGGAAGTTGTTCGAACAATAAAAACATTTTCCGCATGTTGGCTCTCCATTTCATCACAACGTCCATTTTCATCTGAAGAATGGCCATTCGAGTCGTCATCTTCAGGTGCGACATTCAGGAAGCTTGCAAGATTGGTAACAGCTTGGTTACCAAGTGACTGTACTTGCGAAACCCCATCACCTATCAGCTGTACAGCGGATTTTAGCGGGTGTTCCTTAGACTGCTCCTTAGAGTTTTCCGATTTTCCTTCAACTATACGGTGAACAGAACTTTCCTCGACTTCGGTGATTTCACCAAAACTAAAATATTTCAAATCATGCTTGGTTCCTCCCTCTACAGTTGGACTAACTGACATTTTACTAACAGGAGATCCAGGGTAGTCAGATGGGAATATAGAGTCACTAGAAGCTGTTTGCCCTGCTTTCATTGTTTCCTGCTTATAAGCTTCATCTTTATCCAAACTGAAAGATGGACACAGTAGATATTCCTTCAGAGATGCCTTGGCATCGCTCTCCGAATTAAACGAGGCACCTCTCCTCTTTCGTAAACCTCCGCTTCCAGGGGATACCTGACCATCACTTCTTGGAGATGTCGTGCTATGAAGTTGAACTTGTAGATCAAGCATCTCAGCCTTCATCTTCTCCACTTGCATGTTCCGTTGCAGTTTCTTATCTTCAGACTCACGGATATGCTGCAACTGTGCAGTTTTCCATGCGGCCTTTTTTTCTTGCTCACGTACAATGGCACCGATTTGCTCTGCTTCTAGGTACCGTGATACATGTTCAAATTCTGGAGATGAGAACATATAAGACTGTAGTGAAACTAGCATAAAGATGATGATCTCAACCAATGCTGATCTTGAAGTAATACGGAATCCATAATCGTATTTATAAAATCCTATGACCTCATATATGTAACCCACAGTGCCACACTTCCCTTCGTTAAAGACCCCAATGAAAGGAGACTGATAGGCAAGAGACAGAATAATGAGGACAAAATTGTACATCCGCAGGAACTTGAAGATCTTATTTCTCTTACGTAGAATTTCCGGCCTTAACCGGAAGAAGACCAAAGCAAAACCGAGATAACCGAGGTGTAGGATGTCATACTCAAGAGTTCCAGTTACTAGAATCAAAGTAAGCACAAGATCCAAGAGGTGACAATAGCAGTAGAGCCTCAGATAGTCAAAAATTGTCCACATGCTTTTTGTCTCAAATGATAGATCCTTCCAAACAAAAATATTCTTCCGTTGAGACAACATCTGATGATAAGTGAAAGACCCAGATAAGCTTGGGGATTTATCAGCACGAAGCTTGAAGCAAGCAACAATGAAGACTAAGAAGTAGCTCATAAGCATTCGCGGGTCATCAACAGTAAGCCCTACAACACCAACCGAACATGGTTTCGATGTTAAAGTCTCATACAATAACAAAAATCAGTATTAGTCAAAGCAAACGAGCAACATCAACTGAACATAGAAGTATGTGGATTCGATGATCGATTTAGTTGCATTCTCCGTTCTCTTCGCATGTATACCCTTACCATTTATCCCTCTCTTACAACTTCCATCACATGTACCGAGGATGTCTTAGCCTAGTGGTTAGGACGGAGATACCGTGGACAATAGGTCCCATATTCGATTTCCCCCCTCCCCTTTCATTGTACCGGCTTCGTGCCTCCTCTTACACCAAATTAAAAAATAAAAAAATCTTCCATCACATGTAGATAAAAGTTAGTTGAATCCAAATGCATAAAGAGAGTAATATAATCATAGAGAGTAGTTTGTTATAAATCAAACATGACAGTTTTGCATGGTCCTATAGATTTAACTGGTTGTTTACGTAGAGGTAATGGAGAACACTCCATTATCCCAGTAACAACTGCATTCCTTTCAATTATTCGTCACATATTCTCCTTTCAAATTTATTTATAGCCCAAAAGGGAGGAAAATGTTAAAAGTGGATGGTGAAAAGAGGTGGTATAGGAACTATTACTCCTACACTATGAAGTAAGGGCATGTTCATTTGGACTTAATTTTGTTTTAGTTCAGAAAAGTTTATCAGTTCACTTCAGCTCTTCCTAATACAATTTTGTTTTTATTCAGTTAGTTTGCTTCAGTTCAGCTCTAAAAAGTCCAAAAGAACAAGCCTAAGCCATTACGCTAAGGGATGAGTGTGACTATTACCCTGCTTATGGTGTAACCGTTACCCTCCCTCATTTCCAACCTTCACTTTACGTACAACCACTTTCTTGTGTCGCCACAACTACTACAAAATCAATCAGGTCTTAACAGCAACACAACACGGATTAGCTCTAATCAGCACACACTCATGATTGCAATTCGTTTGAGAGAACGCAAAGGAAAAAGAGAAAATCATACCTAGCCAACACCAACTGCAATACAAAAAGTGCAGCTTTGAGCTCCTCCAACAGTCATGGCAATGAACATTGCTCTCAATTTCTGATTTGAGGCTCGGAGAGAATTGATTCTTCCAAATGGCGAAATACTCAAGTATCAAGACACAAGCAAACAAAAACACCAATATAGACCACAGCTTACGGATAACATGCCGATCCAAAAGTATAAAAGCAGCAAGCAAGCCAATATAGAGAAGGGAAATGATATTCAGAAAGACAAAACTAGCAAGAAGCAAGACAATCATGTTGATCTCCAGACCAAAGAGATTGAACATATTTTCAACCCAAAACATCAAGTAAACTTTCATCGTTGTCTTCTGCAAGTCAAACCTTTCATTTCTTAAGGCAAGAATTCTCTTTTTGTTCCACTTTTGACTCTCCTTCATACTTCCCCAGAAGTATCCAAATGAACTCTTTTCATTGTGGCGACTGTCACCACCAAGATGCATTCTTTGGGAGTGGCTTGTGGCAATTGATGGCCCTGAATTGCTCGGTGTTTTACGTCTATCAGACAAAGTTGAGTGTGATACTGATTTGTTCTCTTCATCAGAGCAGGAAAAAGTAACCTCACCATCCGTTGAGACAAATAAAGGACACGGCTCTTCCCACTCGCCTTCTGATAGGTCAGTACTTGGCATCCTATCCAACCAACGAAAAACATTATATTGAAGGGTGCATGCCACAATAACCAGGATTTTTCCCCTCAAGCTTGATTCTATTCCCCAAAACCCAGACTCAAAAACTTGAAGACCCAGGAACTGTGACAGCTCAGAATGCTCTTGGCCAGGAAACATCTTTACCAGCTGACCCCACATCTGAAATAGATACTCCACAATTACTATGAATCCTGTGTAAACCAGAACGGATTTCGAAGGGATCCGTGAGGTTTTAGGGAATGTTGAGCAGATGATGAGGCCAAGAAGGTACACAAATCCAAATGCACTTATTGGGGAAATTGATGCATAGAATAAAGCCGTGAACAGAACTTTATTGCTGTGCCATATGATAAATCTTTTTATAAAGCCAAGAGCTCCTGACTGAAGCAGATCAGTATTACTCGGTGCATTATACTTGCTCTGTCGCCTTTCATAGCTATAAAGCTGCATAACAATCAAAACTGCCAGCGGTTCTGAGACATTATCCAGCAAAGAAGATTTAGGTTTGAAGCCAAAGTTCGAGTTTAGATCAATTTTGGACGACATCCATTCCTGGAAGCTAGGGAAAATGCTGAGGCTGTACATGAAGACAAACATCACAATTGAATACACTTTCAAGGGGAACCATAGACGCGTCTTAGTACGTTCAACAAGCTGCCTTCCAATGATCCAAAACAGTAGAAGGAAGACATAACCAAAGGATATATAGTTTGGTCTGACGAGGTAAACGGCTAAAAGTATGGTCAGGTATGCGATATAGGTTCCGCATGACCGGTACAATGCAAGAAACTTCTGCCCTACAGTCCTCAAATATGATGAAATTCTTCTCTCTGCAATGACAAAAGAATATAAGAGTAAATGACTACCAACCAGATACATCAGACTATATAGCTCAAATTACAATATACGAAGTTTATTGCCCCGAACCCCTAGGCACGAATACGCAGGCCACTTGGTTTACTCTCCTGCCGTGAATCCAAGTGACAGCCAAGTATTAAGCTCCAACATATTTTGTCAGTTAATATTACTCTTAATGGAACCTCCACAACATCAACAAATAGTTCCAACAGCAACCAAAATCTAGCTTCAATTACAAAACTGACTTAAATTCGAAGAACCTACTAAGCAGAAGAACTGCAACCATCTGAGAAGAAATGCAGCATATTTACACTAACTGTGGAGATTGTCATTGATGTAGAGCTTCTTGCAATAAAAGTTCATTCATACAAATGCTACGTATTTAAAGAAATTACCTAAAAACTTATATCATCACAAAAATGTCGATTTAACTAAGGAAGAAATTTACATTTGTGGATCCTTTTAAGAGCTTCGGATAGAGTTACACTTACAAGGTTTTAATGAACAGAAATCCAAGTGGATGGAGTTACAGTAAAAAGGGGAGGTAAAGATATTAAATTGTCGCACCTTGAGCGGCACCATTAGGATTGTCTCCATTCGACGAAGAGGAATAGACTGACAACAAAACTGACTTGTTCAAACCAGCTTTAAGAACACTGAATCCAACAGGATAGCAAGGTGTATGCTGCATGACAGCTGAGAATGAAAAGAGCATTTCAAATCCATGATTGTGTACAGCACAGAAGCACGCAAGAAGGGCCGTTTCCAGGAAATCCAATGACCTATCAGGATCAAGGAGACCTACATTGTCATATAGATTTAAGATCAAGAAGATGGCTACTCAGCGAATAAATTCTGGAAATGCTGGGATTAGAATACCATAAACAACTATAAAATGAAACGGAAGCAACATGGACAACAGATACCTAGTTGCGTCAGAATTTCATGAGCCAATGAGCCTTTGCTCTCCAGGTATGAGGATATCATATTTATTTGAAGAATGTATGACAATGCAAAATGAGCTTCGCAAAGAAGTATCAGAGCCTGCCTCATCTTCCTGCTGATATTGTGGCCCAATAGATACAGCAAAAAGAATATCACTGCAATAGAAAAACTAATTACTAATTAGATAACAGCTGTTGATGGCTTGGTGCAGAATAATATCGGGTAAAATAAGATGATCAGTCTTCCTTTACTTCCAAGGAGAGGTGATCATGGGCCAGGGCTTGTTTGGGCTCGTCTAGATATCAAAATCAGCCTCTCACAGCGGTCGGCCAGACTGGGCCAAAATATCAAGGCCTATTTGGCGGCCCAAACAAGCTTCAACGGGATTTCAGCTTTGAAGGCTTTTGTTTGCCCATGTCAT
>JAUEKU010167768.1:0-11538 GCA_032274805.1 Gypsophila paniculata
GGCCGGTTGATCACGGTCTCGCCTTTTGATTCCTCCTCTTTGGGGTTAGTCCACTGAGGGATGCGCGCATTCGGGAGTTCTAGGCATGAGAGTTTTATTTTGGTTGCCTCTACTGGAATTTTAAATTGGTGTTCGGAGTGGTTTAAATATTTTAAGTTTTCTGTGTTTTTTTTTTAAATTGTGAGACATAGTTTTATTTAGGCACATAATTTCAAATGTTTTTACTGGTTACAGTTCTTTCTTACTCAGCCCGTTTGGCTGATACTTTCGCTTGTTTTCTTAGACGCAGGTAATCTTGGGTAATTATCGTGGGGTTGGTTGAGAGCGCCGCCGATTAAAATTTCACATTTATCGTTGGATATTATAGTAGTCTTCCGCTGTTATTTCAATCATTTTAGGACCGTTGTAATCTCTTTTCGACTGTCTTTCATTTATTTAGAGGTACCCTTATTGTATACCATTTATACGCAGTTCGTATAACTAACATGCCCCAATTCTTCTGTTTTCTGAAAATATATTGCTTTACAAAAAAAAATTTAAATTTAAGGAAATTGGGGGTGTTACAAATATAATCGTCTTTTTGAACTCTACCCTCTCAAATTCTAATATGGTATCAGAGCCTTCGGGTTCCTAGACTTTAATAAAATTCCGCTGCCCAGCTGGTGGGCTTATAATCATGGGGCCCGCCGGCGGGATTTTCATCGACTATTGATTTTATTACTCTATTTTCAGAAATATAAATTAAATAAAAATGAAGAAGAAATTGTTGATGTTTGTTGGGCCATTTTAATGGTGATTTTTATTGTTGCTTTCCATAATCAAGCTAAGATCTTACGTGGGTCTTGAGCAATTTCTCATGATACTTGATCAATGTGATTGTTTGTTCACGTTTGTACGTGAACAAGAGTAAACTCTTTTAAGACGGTTTCGGAAGAGAAAGACGTTGCCGTTTGATTAGAGTTGTGAGGGATCGAAAAATTGTGGCATTCCCTTACAAGTTATGACTTATGAGTATACTGACGGATATTTTTCCGTTCTAATTTGAGGTTGTCAGGTTCGAAAAATTGTGACGTTCCTGACAATCAAATATTGATTAAAAGACGAGTTCGAAAAGATCGACGTTCTCGTTGAGTTGAAGGGGGTCCGAAAAGCGACGACGTTCCCGACCAAAGAAGTTGTTTGAAAAGTTCGACAAGATCGAAGACCGAAGACTTGGCGGGTCCAAAAAAAAGTGATGACGTTTCCGACCGATGATATTGGTTTGACAGGTTTGAAAAACTTGGCGTTCCTATTAAAGATCGAAGATCAAAGAGATTGATTTTCTTCTTTCTATTTTAGTTTGCAAAACCATGAAAATTTTGACAAATGAGGGGGGTGTTAGGATATTTTGGATATGTCGATATATCGACATATTACATTTAAGAAATACGGTATTTCGAAATATATCGTATAAAATAATATATCGATATTATGGAATGATATTGATATTCCTACGGAGTACTATAATCAATTAAACCATATTATTACGAGTGTGGATTAACTTTTATCGTCCAACCTAGTCATATATCCGAATTAAAACGACTTTTACGGACACAATTTTTGTCAAAGAAATTAAATATTTGTCCCAAATATTTTTTGGCCAATTTGACACTTTCAATTACTTTTTTTTACCAATTTGTCACTAAGAGAATTTTTTTTACCAAATTGTCACCAAACCCCTTTTTTTTTTACCAATTTGGTCATTTGGCCGTAGACCGTGTAGTGATTAAGAACACAGTTTGAGTGATCCTGGGAGAGTAGACTTAAGAGGAGTCTCACGTAAATACTACTCATCCGTCCCAGACAATACGTTACTATTACTTTTTACACAAACATTAAGAAAATGCAAATTGATTATCTCATCCACTTGCAAATCACTTTTTACATATAAAAACTTACTAAAAATGGAAATAGTAACGTATTCAAGGATGACTTATATACCCCAAAATGAAAATAGTAACGTATTGACCGGGACGGAGTACGAGCTATTAATCATATTTAGTTTGAGACGACCTACATTCGTGTGGGTTTGTGTTGATTTGAAGTGAATAATGTCATATTAATAACATGGGAAAAATGGTTTAATAGTCTCGACAACTAGTATTGATCTTTTGGAATTGGTGCTTCAAAAGAAGTCCCACATTAGTAGTTTGCACTATGTTGTTCATCAACCTCGCCCTCTCGTGCATCTTTTGTTATTGTTTTCTGCTCACTCGAGCATGAGTATGTTGTCCATTCTTTTGCTTAGAGCCCACTCGGGCATCCTTTGTTCTTGTGTTCTGCCCTCTCGAGCAAGGGTATGATGGTGGGCTTGAACCTCGAAACAATTTTTTATGACTGTTGTGCAACAGTCAAGTCATTTAATGACTTTACCTTCCTGAAATGTCCCTCCTATTTCCTATGTATGATTCTTTATTCCTACCGAACTCCACTTAGTTTCCTACCTAATTCTTCTGCTATATAAACTCTCATTTCTCTTCTCAGAAATACACAACAAAAATTACATCTCCATTCATTCTCTCTTTTGGTAACGTACTTGGTACTATTCAACTGCTACTTCGTCTACACCGGAATCGCAATGGTTGTGTAATCCTGGGGGTCGATTGTCAGAGTTGTTGTGTGTAGTGTACGGGACAAATTCGACTTTAGAATGTTGGAAATAATTTTGGTTGGTTCGGTTCGACCCTCCAAAGTAAGGGCGACTATCCTCTTACTAAGGCCGGAAGGGGGTTGAGTTTATGACGGCCTAGCCCAATTGATCACTGATATTCTATTTATTTTTGGCTTTTCGTAGGTCGTAACTAACAAATCGAGTTTGGGCGAAAATTTAAACAATCCACCCAAAAATTGGGCCCTGATCGAGCAAATTAGGCCTATTAGAGGGCCTAGAACTTGGACAAGTCTAATCACAAATATAAATCCCCAATGATCTTTATTAAGAAAGGTCGTACTTACAAAATTCTCCTATCAAGTTTGAACGATGACTACGACGACCGAAGGAACATTGTGTGGTACTTTCGTAGTTTTCCTTTAACAATCCACATTCTTTGACTTGACAAATTATTTGCTTTTCTTTATGTAAAAACAAATAAACCGTATAAAAAATAATTGAATCTTGACAAATATTAATGATGATGCAAAACTATAAAATAATTACTTGAGACAAATAGCTATCACTTGATATAATATGAGTAAACGAATTTTAAACTAGTAAAAAATGACATTCGAGGAACTATGTAGTGTTAGAAATCAAAATGGTCACGAAAAATAGACAAAAGATGGAAGTTCTTACAAAAATTTAGAAGTAGACTATTAAAAAAAAGGGAAAAAAGGATTTTAAGTATAGATGAATTCACGAAAAAATTAATTAATTTATACTTTATTAAATACGACAGTTCCAGTTCTAATTCAAATCATTAATATATCACATGTCGAGATTTTACCAAACTAATTTTAATTGATCAAAATTAACCCTGCCCATGCTTGAATAGACAAACACGAACATAATCCGAAATCTAAATTGATCTCAATCTTTCAATAACTCGCTAAAAATACCCACTAAAAACAATCGAGTCCAGTAGTACATATATCTCAACCATATCTAACCAAAATTCAAAGACGTTAAATTAAAATATAATAAATTCTAAACAAACTCGTCACATACCCAATTCAAACGACCCGTGATTAACATCAACTAGTCAGTCACCTCCACTAATAAACACCATGATAGGTAACGTACCGTCACCAATGATGGAAGTAGTGTAGACCTTTGAAATAACCACCCTTTCCTTCCTCATATAATAACACCCTCCCGCTTCTCTCTCTATATATATATATATATATTTCCCCAATTTCCCCTCTTTTCGATCAATCTAGGGTTCTTCATTTTCCCCCAATTTTCACCTCAATCAATCAATTTCACCTCTAATTTCGCAATTAAAATGCCGAGCCCTAAGAAGAAGCTCGATAACAAGGGATTTTTTGCTTCGGTTTCTTCTGGATTCTCCATGTTCAGTAACGCCATGCATAGATCTGTCAACGGGTATAATTTTTATTTTTTTTATTTTTAATTATGTTTCGTTGATCACAATTACTTTGGCGAGACGGTCTCACAATGAAGATGGTTATCCTTTAGCTTGATTATTGCGCGTCTCACACGTAAGACGGTCTCACGGGAGACTTGATTTTGTCGATTAATTTCGGATTTATTTGAATGTTTGCGGTTTTATGTTAGTTGAAGTTGTTTGATTTGTTGTTATCGTTGGTTTTCGATGAAATTGAGTTTTATTCGGTGTATCTGTAGCTTAATTTGTGATTTTAATGAGGTAATTGTGGATATATGGAAGCAATTGGGGGAATTTTGAAGTGCTGGAATTTTAGGATTAGTGTTGATTTCTCGTTTTCGTCGGAATTGAGCTTTGTTCTCGATTTATGCCGGAATTTTAGCTCTAGTATTCATGAATTATGTGTTCATTCTAGCAATTCAGCATCGATGTAAACAGTTTGTAATTACTTTGAGCTAGAATTTGAGTTTGTTGGCAATTTATAATGAAACTTGGCTGAATATTGCTCTTTAATCTGGAATACTTGATCCATTTTACGATTGGAGTTGCTGTCGATGAATTTGGGATTCAGTATCGATCTTGTAATTACTCTTAGGCTGGTTAGTAATCTAGTGCGGAGTATCATTGTAGCTTAATAGGTGGTTTTATGTGACGTATGTTTAGCTTGCGGAATGTAGTATTTGTGGTATATGATGATATGATAATCGGTACGTGATGTGCGTTGTGTTTATGATCATTTCGTTGTGGTTGCTACTTGCTAGTTTACTTGGATATGAAAATCTAGAAGTGATAAACCCTGAGGGAGGACAAGATGATGCTGAAGAGGAGGCGCAGAGAGGACGGTGGAGACAAGAGGTTCGTGATCTCTTTGTCCAAATTTACGTATTTTGATAACTACAGATCTGTACTGTGAATTTTAACTATACCATGTAATAAAAAAAAAAGTGATTTTTTCCACTAATTCATTAGTTAATTATGGTTTTCTGCTTTCCAATATTGTGCTGTTAGTCCATTGCTTAGGCATTAAGAAGGTTTGGGATGTCATCTGAGCGGAAATTGGCGATTATTGGGCATTACCTAATTGGCTCTTTGTAACATATCCATTGCTGATTTATCTTTTGTATCACGTTGAGTTTTTCTTTTGAAACCCTTTAGGTTGATTGAAACTACGACTACCCTTTAGGTTGGTTGAAACTACAACTATCAGTTTCAGCAAATTGATTTTAAACCCTTTAAGAAGAAAACATTGGCAACTATCTGGCTGTCTGCCTTGCAGAAAGACTTTGGAGCTGAGCAGCTATTCACTGTCGCAATTGGCGTCACCCTCCACATACTAAATACTGATTCTCGCCAATTTACTTATTACAGGACAGAGATAGCTACTGGAAGATGATGCAGAAATATGTTGGAGCAGATGTAACATCAATGGTGACACTTCCTGTTGTGATTTTTGAGCCAATGACTATGCTGCAGAAAATGGCAGAGGTTTGTGCCGTCTCTTGCTCGATAATGAGTGTTGTTTTTTCAAAAATGATTTGTGTGGAATACTGTTGCAAATTTGCAATGGCATTAATTTGATCTATGGCTGACAGCTAATGGAATATTGCTACCTGTTAGATCAAGCTGATGAATGTGAAGATCCTTATATGAGACTGGTTTATTCTGGTGAGCAGGATCTTTATATGGAGCTCGAGTTTGATTTATTTATCTTTTGCTTGGAATTTGATGCCATGCTATTTTCCGCAGCTTCCTGGGCAATTTCTGTATACTTTGCCTATCAACGCACTTGGAAGCCTTTCAATCCTATTCTTGGTGAAACCTATGAAATGGTTAATCATCACGGGATTTCTTTTTTATCAGAACAGGTATTGTAATCATCTAATCTCATGGTTTATCTTCATTGGTTTATTAATATGGGACCTACCGTTGATTGTATTTACTTTTTTTCTTGTCATATTTTAACTAGGATCTGGTGCTATTTTCACCCTAGTTCCTTTATCTTAAGGGTGGCCTTAAAATAATTCAATCTTCAAATAGGTTTAAGATGATCAGTAACTTCTAAGTGATCATTGACGTTGCTCTGTTTTTCTGATACAGGTGAGTCATCATCCTCCTATGAGCGCTGCGCATTGTGAAAATGAGCATTTCACATACGATATTACGTCAAAGCTGAAAACTAAATTTCTGGGCAATTCCATCGATGTTTACCCTGTCGGAAGGCAAGTACCATTTTTGTTCGAAATGACTTGCTATCCATTACTTATATTGGTTCAGAGTATTACTTTTTCCTACTATTCAGATTGCCTCATTTGCTTTTGGAACAATTAAGGAATGTGGGCATGTGTGAGTGGGTGGTGGGTTCACCTTTATTATATTGAATATCATCCACTTGTATATGCTTAAACTAGAAATGAGGCCATTCTAAAAATAGGTCAAATATGGAATATGGGGCAATTTCGGAGAAGAGGAAGGAATAGAGTAGTACAGTAGGTTGTAGCAGGTAGTTAGGCTTGCCTTACATGCGTGAGGGTTTACACACAAGTTCATTTCCGTTCACATGATACATCAACTCATTGCTTTTTAGAAGAGTCCGTTTCAGATGTCAGAATCTTTGATGCAAGTATTTCCTGTCCATGGATTTCTCAATTCGTGACTTTGTTATTTCTTATCACATTTTCACATTATTCCGTGCTTGATTTATTCTGGAAGCAGCCGAATTGATGTTTTGTTTGTAATATGTTTAAAATCTTCTTTTGTGGTAATGATGATTGCAGGACGCGTGTGACGTTGAAAAAAGATGGTGTAGTTTTGGAATTAGTCCCACCGCCTACTAAAGTTAACAACTTGATATTTGGCCGAACATGGGTTGATTCACTAGGCGAGATGATATTGACCAATTTAACCACCGGGGATAAAGTTGTGCTGTATTTCCAACCGTGTGGCTGGTTTGGGTATGTTTAAAATCTTTGCTAGCAAAATTTGTGATCCTGCCTGGCCATCAATTCACATCTCTTTTTGCTAGTTTTGTCGCTGACATAAAATCTGTAGATGTATTTCTTATGAATGATCAGTGTTTGTTGGTTATACGCGTATCAGATCAGGCTATACATTTGTGCTTCCTTTCTCAGATTCATGACATTCTCAGTTTTATGTATTTTGGCTTATTTTGACTCGTATTTCCTTGCAGTGCTGGTCGTTATGAGGTGGATGGTTATGTGTATGATGCCAATGAAGAACCTAAAATTTTGATGACTGGTAAATGGAACGAGTCAATGAGTTATCAACCATGTGATGTGGATGGGGAGCCTCTTCCTGGGACAGAATTGAAAGAGGTTAATATCTTAGAAGTACCGCTGTTTTTTCTTTGTTATTTTGGTCATATACTCCATCCAATTCCATTCAGTTAACCCCGTTTGACAAAATAATTACATGGGGATACTTGGGTGAAATGGAGGGAGTATTTTTCTTGGCTTGATATCTTTAGAATCGTGGAATGTTAGTTAAAGCCTAAGAGGTGAAATCATTACCTTTTATTTGGCTTAAAATCTTATGGCTAACATTTGCCATCTAGAATGTGTCCAGAAGAGTCAGTGAGTCACTAGGTACTTTTCGCCTTTTCTCGAACATAAAAATCATTTTCTAATTATAGTTTTCTTTGGGTGTGAATTAAATGTTCATGCTACTCTAAATCTACTACATAGCCTCACCCATTTGCCTGGAGGTATTAGGAGTAATGGACACTTTGTATTGGACAACAGGCTCATGGACACTTTATTTTTCAACATGAAGCTCCTCTAAAATTAATTTCTATGCGCCCTACTTAATTGCGTGTGCTTTGTTTGCTTTGCAGGTCTGGCATGTGGCAGATACACCTAAAAATGACAAATTTCAGTACACTCACTTTGCTCACAAAATAAACAGCTTTGACACAGCTCCTAAGAAATTATTGGCATCAGACTCACGGTTACGGCCAGATAGATTAGCTCTTGAGATGGGCGATTTGTCCAAGGCTGGTGCAGAAAAGAGCAGGTTTACTATCTTGTTGCTTCTTTTTTCTCACTTCAAATGTTTTGCCAAATTTAAAGGTACCTAACGGTGTGATGTATCACACGTGTTCTCTTGAAGAATAGAACCCAGCTCATAGTTCGTTTTTGTGTTGGACATGGATTAGTTGAATTAAGATGAACGTCTTGCTATACTAACTTGGGTGGACTAGCTGTTCACTCTATCAAGGGTACCTATTTCAAGAAAGAATTAATTTTTGGTGTTTAGCTCTGACGTCTGTCCCATTTACAGTTTGGAGGAGAAGCAAAGAGCAGAAAAGAGAATTCGAGAATCTCAGGGTGATAAGTTTAGTCCAAGATGGTTTGACTTAACTGAAGAAGTTACAACTACCCCATGGGGTGAGTTAGAGGTCTATCAGTTCAATGGAAAGTACGCCGAGCATCGTGCAACTACCGATAGCTCGGACAGTGCTGAGGTAGAAGATGTGCGGAACAAGGAGTTCAACCCATGGCAGTATAGTGATTCATCTGCTGCGTAAGGTGAACTTTTTCTTTAAGCTTACATCAACGTACTTCATGATTCATTGTTGCTCTTTGTAAATTTGTAAAACTACAACATGGTCGATATACCTTTTTTACTACCCTTGTTGAGGCCTCAGCCCCTCATGAACCAACTTCAAAAAGAAAACCCGCATGATAGGGAGCCCCCCTTCCAAGAGTTGGGCTGTCGTAGAAATTGAGCATCTCACCCTCCAAACTACAGTTGGTCAAAGCGTGCATGAGGGAGTGGCTTTGCAAATTTGTGTTTCATTTTGCTTGCCTTATGAAACTGGTTTGAAATTATGTTATGAAGTAGCGGCTAGTCGGGGCAATTTTTATTGCAATTTCATCGTGCTCATCCTACCCCTTACTCACCATGGGTAGGAGCCTTTGCAGCCATGGAGTAATATGGTTGCTCTGTTGCTTGCGAATACCAAAATGGCTATTTTGATAGTTTCTTCGTCTTTGTTCATGCTATAATTCTTAGAAGTTTTTAATGATTTGCGTACAGGTTCTTCACTTCAAAGCGCTCAACTTTAGAGGGAGAGTACAAGAAGACATGATCTCCCTTGTGAGGTAGAAGTGTGACATGCATATCGCACATCAAATTTGTATAGCCCATAACATTCATGATGACTGCTTTGGAGGTCATCAATAGTGCCCCCTGCATATTGCTGCTTGTATTACAGACACTCTCAGCCATCAGTAGCTAGCTTAGTGTTTTTCTCCTCCCTTCCTGCATATTGGTTATGTAATTTTGTATTTCCTAGTTTCGTTAAGCATTTGGAAAATTTCTGTGTTATTCTTCGTTGCTTTTCGAGAATGTATTTCGACAAAATATTGGATCATGGTTTCCGTTCTTTTCTCATGTAGTTGGTCATGTTTTCTTGTCATTTTAGTTTGGAACAAATGAACTGTTAAAATATTGGTAAGTGATCGCGAATAGGTTTGTAATTTTGCATCAAGATATGGAGTATAAAAACAAATATTCCAAAGTATAACCAAAAAATAGAAGGGGCATTCCGAGAATTGAACTCGGGACCTCTCGCACCCTAAGCGAGAATCATACCACTAGACCAAATGCCCTTCTGTTTAGTATTTGACTATTTCAAGTATTTGACTATTCCAAGATTTTTGTATTTTATTTTGTAGGAATATGTAGGATTTTATTTGGACGTGACAAAACTCGAGAAATGTAAAATTTTAAGTCAAGAGAAATGTTGTTGCATGGAAAAGTGGATAAGTTGGTCGATCAAATTCTAGTTGTCGATCATAGCAAAACGATTACCCCTTGATTTCATTTAATTTTATGCAATTTTTTCCGCTGGAACATTTCATTCAATTATATCCCTTCCATTCACGCCAAAGGAATAGATGAAGTACTCCATATTATTGTGGCAAACTAAAAATTTTGGCCAAATTCTAAAATAAATATCTCATGAGTGAGACTGCCAACAGTTATTGCAAATATCTCATTTTATACTCATGATAAATGAGGTATTGAGTAATTGTATTGGTTATCTCACACATAAGACGATCTTACAATAAAATTACTCCAAATTTTGAAATCTACATGACATTTTCATCACTATGAACTTGACCATATTTGACCACCTTTTTAGCTTTCTTTATTAAAAAGAAAATAACAATTGCGTTAAAGTCACATTATGAATAAGTGTTCTTATACGGAGTAATTTGTAGCCTTTTAAGAAGTTGGAATTGTGATGATAAGCCAATTAGTCACACATATTGATAATCCGTATATTAAGGTTTCTTTTTAAATACACGCCTACATCTTTCGGTGAACTTTACAAGTTTTTTTTATTTAAATTAGGAAAAATTAACAATAACTCTCTTATATGTTACGTATTTTCAAAATAACTCCCTTATAAATTTTTTGTTAAAAATAACTCGCTTAATCTTCACTTTTGTTAAAAATTACTGTCAAAGACCATTTTCGGGGAAAAAATTAGTAAATTGACTAGAATACCTTTACTTAATATCTCATTTGTTCTTCCCTACTCCTATTTACTCTCTCCTTCTCCACTGCCTTCTCCCCCGCGACCTAAAAACCCATTAGTCAATTTACTAATTTTTTTCCCGAAAATGATATTTGGCAGTGATTTTTAACAAAAGTGAAGATTAAGGGAGTTATTTTTTAAAAAAATTTTATAAGGAATTTATTTTGAAAATACATAACATATAAGGGAGTTATTATTAATTTTTCCTTTAAATTATCCAAAGTTTTGTCAAAGTCAGCCTCTATGCCAAATTTAGGGCATAATTAATTATTACCACCAACTCACCAAGTAATTGGTCTTGTATGGTCATACACTTGGTATTTAATTTGAAATCCATATACATGTCACAATCATTACGTAAAAAAAGATTGTACAACCGGTTGTATTACAATCATCTCTAATTTTTGTGAGCATTTTTATAAATTTTTTGAGCATTTGATAAAACATTATAAATGTAGCTCAGAAATTTTATAAGAGAACTCATAAACTTTGTATTAATGTTCACGAAAGTGAAATCAGATGTAATAGAACTGATTGTACAATCTTTGTATTGATCATTACGTAGCAAAATAATGCTTGTAGTTTTTTTGGCACACGTAGTCAACCCTTAAAAATTATTCAAGCATATTCCACAAACTTCAAGCCACCCTACTAAAACCTCACTATCATAGTCCTTGAGTAGCAAGAAACCATGTACTTCCTCCATTCAACTCAATGGTGTGATGACATCATGGCACACATGCCAATGCACGTTTTATGACGTAAATATCTTTAGTTGCACATTAATAAAAATTTATATAAATTTGATATTAATATTGCATTTAAGAAGACGAATCAAACAAGATCACACATGACTATATTTTCACTTAT
>JAUEKU010167777.1:0-11538 GCA_032274805.1 Gypsophila paniculata
TGCTCCGATACCATTTATAACAACCCGACTCACCACGGTCGTAACACATCCCACCTAATGTTGGAATGCCCACTTTTGGGCCCGTTTTGTCCTCATTTAAGCTTAAAAGTACAAGGCCTTGTTACTAAGGTGATGGGTTGAATTTATTATAAATATATCAAATCCTCTTAAATTTCCCGATGTGGACCTTTAACCTTTAAACCTCATGGGGTGAGGAGGTAGTTGTTATACACTACGGGTAGCTACCAGGCGCAACTAGGACGTTGCGTTGGGTGACCTCCTGGGAAGTTTTCTAAGATGCGCATGAGTGAGGCCAAAATGCGCTGGAAACGACTCGTGTTGGTCTGTGGAGTATGTACACAGCCTGACAAGTTAATGTGGATGTCATTCTCGGTCCTAAGTTTGGGGGCCGGGGTGTTACATTGTTTGTATATCCCTCTTTCAACAAGTATTTGCTGAGTCGATTATACCACATTCTACCAGATCGCCTTGGTCCATATAAAGCTCTTTTAAGCTTAATCAAATATGTACCTCTTTTTTTATGTTTGTTTGCTTCAGATATATGAAGTCATTCAGGGATATTCATATTAATGTCACTATCAAGCGACCCATAGAGATAAGCTGTGACTACATCCATAAGATGCATATTGAGCTTTTCTAAAGCTGCCAAACTAATGAGAAATCGAAATATAATGACATCCATTACTAGAGAATAAGTTTCTTGGTAATTAGTACCGGTCTTTGTGAAAAACCTTGGGCAACGAATCGAGCTTTGTATCTCACTACTTCATTTTTCTAACGAATACCCATTTGTATCCGACTGCTTTTATAATTTTTGGAGTTTCAACAATTGGGGCAAAAACTTCACGTTTTGTTAATGAATTGAACTCCGCTTGGATTGCATCCTTCCACATTGGCCAATCTTTACTAGATTGACATTCTGTTATAGATTGTGGTTCAAGATCGTCAATATTTTCATGGACATCCAAAGCAACTATAAAAGCAAATATATTATTAGGAATAATTGTATTCCTATCCTAGTTTTGTTTTGTACCAACATAATGTATAGAAATCTAGTACGTGTGCCTCTTTAGGTACAATATCTTCGTCAATATTCGCTTGTTCAGTCAAGGTTTCTAACGTAGCATCCTTTTCAGAAATATTAACTGATGATTTCCTTTTTCTCAAAACTGAATCTTTTGTACCAAGAGGTCTTCCACGCTTTAAGTGTGTTTTGGACTCATTTGTATTATCTTAATGTCCCTCGAAGATACACACTTTTGCTGGAGTGTTTGCAGCAGGTATATGTGATTTTGTTACCTTTCCCGTATCAGTAAATGTGTCGGGGATATTATTTGCTATATTTTGCAAATGTATGATCCATTGAACCTTAAATTCACATTGCTTTGTACGAGAATCAAATTGGGCTAACGTTGGTGTATTCCATGAAATTTCACGGCGTTTCTCAACCTTTTGTTTTGTTCACCTAATGACGAGAAATTTGGCTCGTCAAACTGACAGTCAGCAAATCTTGCTTTAAAAAATCTCCCGTTAGGGGTTCTAATAAATATCGAATGATAGATGGAGAGTCAAAGCCAACATATATGTCAAGTCTACGTTTAGGGCCCATTTTTGCTCTATGGGGTGGAGCTATAGGAATAAATACTGCACAATCGAAAGTTCTAAGATTAGATATATTCGGTTGATGCCCAAATACAAGTTGTACGGGTGAGTATTTTTAAAAACCCGGTTGGTCTAATGCGGACCAATGTTGCAGCATGTAATATTGCGTGTCTCCATGTTGAGAATGGCAAATTGGACCTTAAAATCAATTGTCGAGCAATTAATTGTAAGTGTTTAATAAATGATTCTGCTAGGCCATTTTGAGTGTGCACATGTGCAATAGGATGTTCAACGTCAATGCCAATTGACAGGCAATATTCATCAAATGATTTGAATTTAAATTCACCAGCATTATCAAGGGGAAAAGTTTTGATGGGAAGATCTGAAAATTGAGCTCTTAATTTAATGATTTTTGAAATTAATTTTGCGAATGCAACGGTACGAGTTGAAAGTAGACAAACGTAAGACCATCGTGTTGAAACATCAATCATGACCATAAAATAAAGAAATGGTCCACTCGATGGCTGAATTGGTTCGCAAATATCACCTTGAACCCGTTGCAAGAAATTAGGAGATTTAACACCAACTTTCATTAGAGATGGCTAAATAATCAATTTCTCTTGATAGCAAGCTTTACATGGACAATTATTATTAGATAAAACTTTGAAACTCTTTAAGGGATGTCCATGTGAGTACTCTATAACTCGACGCATCATTCTTGATTGTGAGTGGCCTAACCGATCATGCCTAAATTTAAAGATATTGGGATCGAAAGTTTTCGAATGTTTCACAAAGTGTGATTTAATGAGGATAGTATGATATAATCCAGAGGGTAGACTTGGAAGCTTTTCTAGTACTTGTTTCTTCCCTAAGATAATGGAAGTAATGCATAGATATTCAATATTAGCGTCAGTTGTTGTTTCAAGATCATATCCATTAAGGTGAATATCTTTAAAACTCAACAAGCTTCTTTCAGATCTTGTTGAGAATAAGGCATCATTAATATGAATTTTGGTACCATTCGGTAACGTTAATAAAGCTTCTCCATGACTCGCAATAATATTAGATGTCCCATTTATTGTGTTGACATTAGCCGTAACTAATGTTAACTGAGAGAAAAATCGCTTTGTGGAGAGTTATTGTATGCCTTGTTGCACTATCTACGAGACATACATCTTTCTTATTTGTCATCAATTTTCCATAAGCGAAGTCCATATTCATTTAGAAAAATATAAGCAACAATATAAATCGAGGAAGAAAAAAAATAAAGTAAAATAAAATTTTATCAAAATGAAATAGCAATCCAAAAAAAAAAAAAAAAAACAATCGTTTCATGATTAACTAAAAAAAAATTACTTCCTACGACAAGAAAATTGTCACTTATTTGAGTTTATAAAGAAACAACAAAATAAATATTGTCTTTAATTTCTAACAAATGAATTTAAAATTAGACATCATTAATGAAGGAATTGATGTAGGGATGCCAATGGATCGGTTTCGGATCGGGTTTAGCATAATCCAAAACCAATCCACTTTTCTAATGGATCGTCGAATTAAATCCAATCCCGATCGATAATCAAAATCCACAATCCAAACCCGATCCAAACCATTCGGGTTGTGGATCGGGTTCTGGTTTTGATTTGGTCGAAACGAATTTTTTATAACGTTTGGATCATATTGTGGATCCAAATCATATTTTCGGTCCAAATAAACGATAAAATCAATAATTTAACATAAACATAGTTGTAAAATACTAAATGAGCTTGTATAATTTTACGTTATTTATTTTTGTATGATCAAAAAAGCTTTGAAACTATAATTATTGGATCGGTTCGGGTTCGGGTTTGTTATGGAACGGTAACGGATTTGGATCGGGTTTTTTAGAAATGGGTTTGGATTCGGGTTTTAAAGTAGTGGATCGGTTTTTTTCTTTCGGTTTGGGTCGGTTTTGGTTCGGTTTTGCAGAGGTGTTAAATGAAGGAAGAACAATATGAGTATCATTGATCGGTATTACGAATTGGGCAAAATTTATTTCAGCCTCTTTTGCTGCAATTGAGGCCTTATAATGGTCTACGAGATGTCTTGGCGTACGACAAACAGTTGCCCAATTTCTATTTGAACCACATTGATTACATATTGATGATTCATTTTTTTTCCAATCTTTTGATAGGAATTTTGTCCGCCTTTCTTTTTATTAATGAATTTTTTAGGACCTAAACCACGTCCATTCCCTTTTCTATTTCTAATAGATACAACCGCATTCACTTCAGGAACAGGTGATAAGCCAGTGGGTCAAATTTGATGATTTGGCATTAACAATTCATTGTTTTGTTCAGCAACCAATAAGAGATAAGGTCAGAATATTTTCGAAATCGGCGCTGTCGATATTGTTGTTGGAGTACCATATTGGATGCATGAAAAGTTGGATAAGTCTTCTCCAAAAGGTCAGATTCAGTGATTGTATCCCCATACAATATCAAATGAGAAACAATTTTGAAGAGAGCCGAATTATATTCACTAACACTTTTAAAATATTGTAAATGGAGATGCATCCATTCATATCTTGTACGTGGACGGATGACCGATTTTTGATGGTCGAAATGACCTTTTAGTAGTCTACAGAGTATATGGATTTTTCACCGTAAGATATTGTGCCTTCAAAGATTTGTCGAGGTGGCGACGAAGAAAAATTAATGCCTTGAAACGATTCTCATGAGATTCTTTATTGCCTTGAATAATAGTATTTCCAAGGAACACGACACTGAGGTGGTGCACTTCAGCATCTAAAATCCCTGACAAGTAGTTCTTGCCTGATATGTTAAGAGTCAAAAACTCTAACTTGGAAAGATTTGACATCTGACAAAGGAAAGAAAGATAAAATAATTAGTCAATGAATAGATATGACTACTTATTCTTTAATTATTAGCCAATTAATTAATATGAGCAATTAAAAAGAAAAATAAACAATTAATTTCTATAGAGTATAACCAATGAGTTAATATGGCTAATAAATAATTTCGCCAATAAAAAAATATAAGTAGCCAATGGATTTATATGGTATTAAAAAAAATATAATTACTCCATAATTATTATTGGCTTATCGCCAATGAGTTAACATATGGCAAATAAATTTATATGGTCGATAAATTGACATGACCAATGAAAGGATTAGATAGCCAATCAATTTTTATGACTATAATCATCAAATAATGTACATAAATTGTCTTGAAATATGATAGACAAAAAAAAAGGAAGAGTTTGATTATCATAATCGCAATACTAGAAAAATGAAAATTTAAAAGCTAAATTAAGAACGACAAATTAAAAAAAAAAATTGATATGATTACTAATTGTTTAATAAGACAATTAATTTATATGGCTAACAAGGATAAAAATAAATAAATTGATATCGCTAATGAGTTGATATAGCCAAAAAAATAATTAACCAATGAATTGATATGGTTAAAAATAATGATACTCGATTTATTATTATATTCAATGAGATGATTCGATCAACGAATTGATATGACCAATAAAATAGTTTGCCAATGAATTAATATGGCAAAAAGATTGATTCGGTCAATGAATTGATATGACCAAAAGGAAAAAACAATATAGCAATAAATTAATATAGCTATACCATCATCATTTTAAATTAAGTAGGTGATACTTTAAAAGAAAACATATCAATAATAGACTAATTATACGTGACATGTAATTGCTATTAGAAAAATAATTAGTATTAAGATAATTACTCCATATTAAACAATTGAAGTCTACGGAGTAGACATATATGGACCCAAAAACAATGAAAAATTGTCAAAGAGCATCAAAAGGTTTTGAATAAAAACAAATACCACGTACGTGCCAAAAAAAAGGGTTTTGGATTGAAAAACAAACCCAAGAGAAAAGATTATAAAGCCCCGTAAGATCTCAAAAAAAAAAAGGTTTTATAACGGTAATGTAATTATCGCTCAAAAGGTTAGAATTTCGTGCTGATAACGTGTTATGAAATACTCCCTCCATTTCACACATAAGGTCCCATGGGTTTATGGCGCGGATTTTAAAAAGTGGGAAAAAGTAGGGGTATAATATGGAAGTTGTGTGTGTTAAAAAATTTTGAAAATTAAAGTAGGGTTATTTTGATCAATTTCAATGGTAAAAGTAGATGAATTTGGTAATGGGACCAAATGAGTGAAATTGCCATGAAAGTGAAATTGCCATAAAAGGGAAGTGAAGCTAAATGAATGAAATGGAGGGAGTAATAGACAAAGAATTATAGAGAGATTAGAGAAGGAGATGAATTCTTATTGATGTGTATATGAGTACAATTAACTCTCTCTATATAGGGGTAAATACATGGTCATCATACACAATATATATGTTAAAGAAATATTTATCCTAAATAAACTTAACATAATTATGTTTATAACAAATTACATATTAATTATAATATTGAAATTTAAACCAAAATGAGTGACGTGCAGGATCCATACCTTCGTTATGAGTTTGTGGGTCATGTGGCTTTTCATATAAAAATGATCTGGCATTATAACCCCATCTTTGGTTATTCATATTTGAGGTGTCTTTATTTTCACTTTGGTTGGAGTTATTATCTAAACCATGATAAGAAGGATTATGATAATGATGGTCCCCATAATTTATATTACCATGATTACAAATTTAGATTCCTTGGGAACTAGATTTAGAATCACATCCTTCAGTTGGTTGAGTAAAAGTTGGATAATGTGGGAAGTACGAGACATCTTGAATGTTTAGACGATAAGGATTATAAGGAACATCCATATAAGTTTGATTGTTCCCAATATTTTTTTCTTTATGTCTTCTATTATGGACATGGTCTTGGACGTTAGTTGCAACATTTGATTGAAAACCTTGAGGAAAATCAGTAAATCCAAATGATTGGTCAGTTGTACCACCATATCCAAATCTGTTCCTACCTTCGTCCTCATTGCCATCTCCGACACCATTATCATCTCCATTATCAGACGACGGAGGAGTTAACACAGACTGCCTATTAGATCGATCTCCCTCGGCGTTATAAGTAAACGTAGGTTCAATTACTCTATCTCTTCCTTGGACTACATTGGGAGGTGGTATCATCCTCGTCATTAACATCCAACCAACTAGTATCTTTGTCGTTGCAAAATGTATCCTCTTCTTTCTCCAACCATTCATTTAATGTAGGATCATCGCATTCAAATATATTGTCCAAATTAATAGGATCAAAACTTTGAATTAATTTCAATTTGACTGCCCCTTTGTTGATTTTTTCTCTTTAACCACATATTATATGGCATATAAACAATCGTATGTAGTTTTTTGTACTTCAACCGATTCCTTGTTTTGGTGTGAACAAGACTCCACATACTCCAATTCCTTTCACAATATGACGATGATGTGGTTTGACTTAAGACCTTAATTGCATTGTGTCGAAGTTGAGGAGCACTTTCTCCATAGGTCGTCCACCATGTAGCTACATAAATACAAAAAAATACTTTGAACTAGTTTAAGTATTATTTCACACTAGAATATAATAACTATATATGAGCATCTATTTAATTACCTGGATCCATGAGCTTTACTGCCCTCTAAGCTACAGTACATACAAAACTATCTATCTTAGTTGTATAAATGGTGACCAAAAAATTTTCATATATAATCATATATGTAAGCAACGTCTAAAATCACAGTTATTAATAAAATGTAAGATGACTCCCTTTTTCTACCGCACTTTTACTTACTTGTTGCAGCGCTCTTATCTGATTATCAATGTCTGGCTCCAGTCTTTCAATCACATTTTTCGTCCATTATCTAATTTATGGATCAGTCACAACAGTATCCTCTCCGTACATAAATTGAGGGTTCAAGTAACATCCTTGACAATCACAAGAGAATTATTAAATGAATTCACTAAATAACAGTTTAATAATCATAATATCTATAAAAATAAGTTATTTTAAGTAGTTATCTGTTGCATGTAAATCATGATGGAGCTAAAAAATTCCATCTGTTGTCAATCAATTTCCAATACGCTTTGTAACTTGTACAATTTTTGTGGATTGAAAACGTACACTGTTCCATCGCCTCATATATAAAGCCAATGGTTAGTTTACTATTTCCATCAACAAGACGCAAAATATTCACAATGGGCTCTTGGATTTTCAAAACTTCATACGCCTTATCCCAAAATTTTACAACATCAGGTGACGGGTTTCTAGATAAAAGTTCACGACTTTGAACAACAATATCCTCTTTTGATTGACCATGTCTAGATTTCATCCAAGTAGCAAAGTAAAACATATCTTGTAATGTAGCCTAATGTAGTTATGTTTCACAATACTTTGAAACATTATAAAATTTGTAGCAATTCGAGTCATTCCGGAACGTGCTAGTTCTCTTCCGCCGATGAATTTTTTTCATATAGTCAATTGCCCTTATATTTTTAAATATAAACTTGGTAAATCATCTTAGCTCGATCAATCACCTCTTTAATGCTTTTCCTTTTTCCAAGATCTTCCAATAGAAGATCCAAACAATGTGCAACACAAGCCGTGGAATATAAGTGTATATACATCTCCATCAACCTTTTTCCTGCTGCCTTTGTAGTCACCTCATTATCTATCACCACCTAAATCACTCTTTGTGGATCTATTTCTTCTACTACATTTTTTATGAGTTTGAAATAGTAGTCTGTATCTTTGCATAAGATAGATGTAGCATCAACTAATTTGTGAAAAATAGTGCCACAAACCAAGTATATCAAGAAGTTGATGATGTGCATGCTAGTTGGGGCAGTCCAACCATCACACATTATTGTCACACATCTTTCATCCCATATTGGAGTAAGACTCTTGATATATTCTTTCAACTCTTTGTTTTCTGGAAGATATTCCTAAAATAGAAAACAAATTTTTATTATTTGTAGCATAAAGTCATAAAAGTAAAACTATGTGTAAATTCACGTAAATACGTAACTAATTTAGTTAAATACCTCGGTTATGATCATATGCCGTAGGATCTCAAACTCCTCACCTACCTCGCGTATAGTGTCCATTAATGGGTTTGTATATGCAAACTCTATAGCTCTAAATGGAATGTTGGTGTCAATCATGAAATAACCTCAAGCCTTAATCAACTGTTTCTTCATTTTTTTCAACCATCCCGTAGCAATTTTGCTTTGTTTCATTTTTGGTTGATTTTATTCTAATTCGACATTCTTAGTTCTAAGTCTAGATGTTGGGTTTGAAGCAGGTTGAAATGGTTTGTGTACTCTTCTTCTCATAATCGTTTCTTGAAGAGAACCAGATCGTTGCAATTGTGGAAACTATTGGCGAAAATTTTGTCTATATTGGCGATAATAGTCAGTTTCATGTAGCTCTAAGCTAGCTTTGATGTCTAGCAAATGCTATTGCTTGATCATCATTGTCGTCATCGTGGTCATCATATTTATCACAATATGTAGCTATAATTTCTTGTTCGAACTCTCTTGTGCATTTTATCCTTATCCTTTTTGCTTCTTTGAAATCCATCAAAAGTGCCACATTTCCTTTCTCACATCTACAGAAGCGGAAGGACAAGAAGAAACCCCCTTTTTTTTATTAGTCAAGTGCTATTTGAGTCTCGTAATTCCACCACTAGTTTTTTTTTTCTCGATCTTTTTTCTTTATTTTGTTTTGCAAAATACACATTCTTTTTCGCTAGGTCCAAGTTTTGCACCATAGCGTCAACCAATGTATTCATTATTCGGCATTTTTCTACAGCATAAGATATAATTTAGTAATTAATTATTGCATAACAACATAATTATTACATTATGTACATAAACTAAATAAATTTATACAAAAAAAGTTATATCTATATTAAATATTAGGGAAAATTGATAATCTTTACATACTTTATTATCACCATGTATCATATCTTATACCAACATAAAATTTTGTTAAAATACTATCAACGTTTTCTCTGATTCAAAATCTATACCAAATGTGAGTTGTGGCCCAAAAAATGCCACTTTTTGTTTAAATCTAAAATTTTTTCGGAAACTTAAAATTTTCTATTCATTTTGCCCTTATCCTCAACGTTTTAACATTCAAGTAAACTAAGCCATCTTCAACCCTTTTAAATCTATTCTTCACACCTGGCATTATAGGCTTGGAGCAAGCTGCACTTGTAAAAGGGAGGGATATCTTTGATAACACTCACATGGCTTGTGAGATTGCTAGGAAATATGGCAGGAAGAAGCTATCCCCCATATGCTTATTGATGGTTGGTATCAAAAAAGTTTTTGATTCTGTAAACTGGTCTTTACTGGAGCATTTGCTTAGGTATTATGGGCTCCATAGTAAATTTATTGGTTGGGTGATGCAATGCATTACCACTCCTCATTTTTCTATTAGCCTCAATGGACATGTGGAGGGTTTTTTTCCCTCGTAAGAGGGGCCTGAGGCAGGGTGATCCACTGTCCCCTTATCTTTTTGTGTTGTGTACGAAATTCCTCTCTATACTCCTTAGGTTGCTGCCTTTCAACAAGTTTTAGTTTCCACCCTAAGTGTTGCAAGGTATGGCTTACTCACTTAGCTTTTGCAGATAATTTGCTTATTTTCTCGAGAGGGGATGTGCCATTTGTTTTTGCTATAACTAACACCCTCACACAATTTGCAAACTATTCAGGCCTTGCTGCAAACCCTCAAAAAATAAATGTGTATTTAGGTGGGGTTAGGGCTCAGATCCTTGCTACTTCTGGGTTTGTAGAGGATGATCTGCCCTTCAAATATCTGGGGGTTCCACTTAACTCTTCCAGACACAGACTCCCATTTTCAAAATTTTATGCAAAATCAGGTTGCAAGATTGAACACTAGACTACTAAATGGCTTTCTTATGCAAGAAGAGTACAGCTCATTAACTTTGTCATTAGGGATGTCAGCGAGGCGGGTCAATGCGGGTACCGCACCACACCCGCCCCAGGTGGGGGAGGGGGTATGGAAGAAGATTTAGTGGGTCGTGGGGCGGGGATGGGTACCAAAAATCCCCCCGCCACGGGAGGTGGGGCGGAGGTGGGTTTCGCTAAACACCCGCCCCACATCCACCACGCACCCACCCCGCCTTACCCACACCCGCCCCGCTCACCCGTACCCGCCACTCAATCTAAAAACAAAGAAATATTAAATTTTATTTATAAAATAAAAAATTCATTAGGAAGTTAACAGTTGCATGTTAATATGGCATTTGTCCCCCGTATTTTTTTGCTATCCCACTCTGTTTTCCTTCTTCCGTAATTAAACCAAGAATGGTCACCGAATGTTCATGTCTTTACTTTTGCAGGTGCATACTTTTAAAGAAAGAAATTTGGTACCTATCGATGTGTCTTAAGTCCTTAAGACACGAATCTTAGAGCTTAGTGCACGTCGATACCCCTTCTTCTAAGCCTATGAAACCAAAGACGAGTTTGGAGTGAGGGTAATTTTCGAATAAAATTTTATTATTTTAGAAAATCTCTTTTAGAAAAGTTTACGTAAACGTAACCGCTACTGGCCCAAAAACGATTCGGTTTTGATCGATGTTCGAATTGACTCTTCACGTACAGACGCGCAACAGACGTAAAATGACAAAGTAGTCAGAGGGGTCGCCAGAGGAGTGGCGCCCATGTGTGGGCATCGCCAGTGTTCTGGCGACCATGGCTGTGGGTCGCCAGTCCATTGGTGTTTGCCAGTTGATTGGTGATTTGTTAAAAACCCTCATATTTTTCATAGTTAAAGTAAATAACGAATGTTGATTTAGTTTAGTCGATCCGTATTTAGTCGTGTTAACGCGAAATGGTGAAAGTTTGCTTAAGATTCATTAAAAGTTGAATTCGTTTGATTCATTTTAATGGTCGGTGCTTTAAGTGCAACA
>JAUEKU010167788.1:0-11535 GCA_032274805.1 Gypsophila paniculata
TTTTATTCGTCTTCTTAAATACAATATTAATATCAAAATTTTATAATTTTTTATAAAGTGTAACTATAGATATTATCATTGCAAAATGTGTCTCGGCAAGTGTGAAAAAGTATATGCACAAAATGTAGTTGAATAGAGGGAGTATGTATTTGTGACCCTATTGTCGGAAAATTTTTAATGTTGAACACAAGTTTGAGGGTTATTACTATAAAGCAAGAAAGTATGATTTAACTGGATGTTCTTTTCTTTTCTTTTGTTCTATTTTTTTTAAATTACTCCATGGTAATGGTGACGTATAAAGTAGTAAGGTAGTTGTAATGTAGTTGAGTTGAAAAATGCGCGTTTGCACGCACTATTCGATCGTTATTTCTTGATCGTACGTAGTAGCTTGAAAATGTGTTGAACATATATCTCTTAATTGTAACAAGCTTAATTATCAGTGAATTAGAGTACATGTATTATGTGCTAATTATTGTACATACGATTCTTGAATATGTGGTCACTGAGTCGCAATTTAATGTAACCAACTAATAAAGTAGTTGGTGACCTTATATTCATTGATTGTAACGGCATATTGCTACTTAGTAAACTGAATTTAATCAACATTCACCATGTGTTGTTGCAGAGCAAGGAAAACTATGGAGTCTTATTGTTCCCGACATGGTTTGTTTAACCTTATTGGTAAACTTTTTAGCTACCAATTAAAGACATAACGTTAAGGAGATAGGGTTCAGAGGATTGTTGCAAATAAAAGCGAGCCTTTTACAATGCCAAGGTTCCATTTCTGTTGGAGTCATATCACAAAGAAAATAGTTTGTTTTCGATGGATTCAATGTCTAGGTATGTCCTAACACCTATGGATGTGTACATGTTACCTCAGAGTGGAAGTAATATGGTTGATGTAAATTCTAAGAAGAGGAAGGCCAATCACGACCTTGAGCTGTTGAACACACGTGGCAGCATAAGCTATGTGTGGGTCCAAAGCAAGAGGACGTCATAGCGAAATCGATGGTAAAAACGGTAGACAGAGGGATTATTTTAAATAGTTGTTTGTCTTGTATGCATGCAATAGTTACGTTGTTAGTACCAACTGCACACAAATATGTGGACTTTCACCTATCAAAAGCTTTAAACGATGACGTAGCCAACATTACTAATTAAATTGAATTGGTTTCCGTACATGCTTGATAATAACGGTGTTGTAGTTAATAACTAGAAGAAAATAAAAACAAAGAATGTCGGGGATTGCATGATGTTTTTACAGATTGTTTATTTTCATCGTATGCCATGGAAGGGTCATAAGGAGTCTAATGAAATTCCGTTGATCCAACATTGGACGTATGATCAAATTAGAGCAAGAATTGACGAGGAATAGGTCGGCGCATGCAACTAAGCCCGGGGGTGGTTTGCAATGGGGGAGTGGGATAATTCAACGTATCCCGTATCTGTAAAAAAGAAAGCAAGCAGATGTCATACATTCGGAGCCAAGATGTATAGTGCCCACCTTAAATGGCAGCACAGAGAGAACAATCACTTTTGCGCTGCCTCCAGATTTGCCATCTGAAAAGGAGATTTGCGAACATTACAAAGAGGTATTTCGATGCTGCTATTTTGCTTTTTGGTTATACAATATTGTTTGCATAAGCATGGTCATGATGTCTTTTTTAGTGGTCACGACAGAATTTGTAGCCAACTATGTTCATTATTTGCCATATTAAAGTTACTAATTTGCTATTGTATGTGAACAAATTTGATATGTGATGTGGACAGGTTTAATTATTTCATCGTAAATGAGATTTCAGAATAATATGGTGACAAATTAGTGTTAGATTGTATACAGTAATAGATGTTTAACGTAAAATAATACCTGACACGTATAATATAACCATGTTAAGGCTAAATGTAACCATATTAGAATTAGCAGTAGACTGCATAAGAAAAATTTCTAGTTCACAAAAGTAGATATATTATGACAACCACAGTTTTTTTATTCAATGACTGATTATTGGGTTAAACGTAATGACATTTTTATATAAAGTGTGACAAGATTTTAAGTTATTGTAACAATACTTAAGAGTGTTGTATATTACTGGAAAACGAAATTAAGTAAATGGTGACATACTTTCTCACTTGCATTCGACATACCTTAGTCTTGGTCGGTGAAGATTGAACTTGGTAATAGTATACCACTCATAGACTCGTTAGTTTGAGTATTTCGAACACCCACTCGAATGACTCGTTTTGTTGTCGGATAGGAAAGCACATCCAAACATAACATTGGACCAATGGTTATTGATTCCAACAAAAGCACCACATATTAAGCTGTATTTGTTGGTCCTATATGTTGTGTCGAAGACAATGACATCATGATATAAAATATAATCTTCTTTCATCATCGAGTCCCTCTAAAATAAGTGAGTTATTCGATAATTATCGTCAAGCTTAAACCTAAAGAAACAATCGGGGTCTTCGGCTTTCCTTTGATGGAGCATGTCAATGACCGTTTGAGCATCGCTTCCCTCAATTGCTTTAATTTTTATCTTCAACCTGTGAACAAAAGTGAGGTTATGACTAATGCACGAGTTCCCGCAGCTGTTCAATACCCTTTTTTTATCTACAAGTTATGGCGAGGATGAAAATGTGGGTCACAGGCAAAAAGACCACTTCAATTTTATTCACAAGTTGAGGATGAAAGCAATTGAGGGTGTCAATGCTCAAACGGTCATTGACATGATATGCTCCATCAAAGGAAAGCCGAATACCCCGATTTTTTCTTTAGGTTTAAGCTTGACGAAAATTGTCGGATAACGCACTTATTTTAAAGGGACTCGTTGACAAAGGAAGATTATATTTTACATCATGACGTCATTGTCTTCGACACAACATATAGGACCAACAAATACAACTTAATATGTGGTGCATTTGTTGGAATCAATAACCATTGGTCCAATGTTATGTTTGGATGTGCTTTCCTATCTGATGAGAAAACCGAGTCATTTGAGTGGTTGTTCGAAACATTCAACGAGTCTATGGGTGATATTGTATTCCGGAGTACAATCTTCACCAACCAAAAACAAGCTATGTTGAATACAACTGAGAAGGTATGTCATAATTTACTTGATGTCGTTTTCCAGTAATTTACAGTGCTCTTAAGTATTGTTATAATGTCGTTACTTTTAACCCAATAATTAGTCATTGAATAAAAAAACTTCTGTGGTTGTCACAATATATCTATTTTTGTGAACTAGAAAATTTTCTTATGCATTCTGATTACTGCTAATTCTAATATGGTTACATTTAGCTGGCCTTAACATGGTTATATTATATGTGTCGTGTATTATTTTACATTAAATATCTATTACTATATACAATCTGACACTAATCCGTCACCATATAATTTAGAAATCTCATTTACGATGAAATCATTAAACCTGTCCACATCACATATCAATTTTGTTCACATATAATAATAGCAAATAAGCAATTACAATATGACAAATAATGACCACGGTTGGCTACAAATTCTGTCGTGACCACTAAAAAAGACACGATGACCATGTTTATGTAAACATTACTGTATAACCAAAACGTAAAAGAGCAGTATTTGATGACCACTTTTTACAACTCTCGAATTTCCTTATCAGATGGCAAACGTGAAGACAGAAAAAATGTGACCGTTCTCTTCGTGCGGTCATTTACGGTGGGCGCTATACGACTTGGCTATGAATTTAGGACATTGGCTTTCTTTTTCAGAGATACGAGATCCGTTGAATTATCTCACTCCCCCATTCCAAACCACTCCCCCGAGCTTAGTTGCGCCGACCCATTCCTCGTCTACTCTTGCTCTAATTTTATCATACGTCTATTGTCGGATCAATGAATTTCACAAGGCTTCTTACGCCCCTTCCATAACATACGATGAAAATAAACACTCGGTAAAAACATCATGCAACCCCGACATTCTTTCTTTGTTTTTTCTTCCACTTATCAACTACAACACATATATTATCAAGCAGGTACGAACACCAATCCAACTTAGTAATGTTGGCTACGTCATTCACAGCCTTTGATAGGAGCAAGTCCACAATTTCGTGTGCAGTAGCTATTAACAACGTACCTATTGCATAGAGGATAAACAACTATTTCAAATTGTCCCCCCATTTATTGTTTTTACCATCGATTTCACTATGACGTCAAGCGGCACCTCTTACTTTAGACCAACACATAACTTACGCCTCCACGTGTTCAATAGCTCAAGGTCGGGATTGTCTTTCCTCTTTTGAGAAGCGGCTTAAACCATATTACCTTTATTGTGAGGTAACATGAACACATTGTACACTTCCAGAGGTGTTAAGACACACCTAGACATTGTATCCACCGAAAACAAACAATTTTCTTTGTGATATGACTCCAACAGATATGGAACCACGACATTGTAGAAGGCATTCACTTTTATTTGCAACAAACCTCCGGACCCTATCTCCTCAACGTTATGTCTTTGTTTAGCAGATAGTTAACCAATAAGGTTAAACAAACCATGTAAGGAACAATAAGACTCCACAGTTTTCCTTGTCGTGCAACAAGGCATGGTGAATGATGATCAAAATCAGTTCATTAAGTAGCAATATGCCGTTACAATCAATAAATATAAGGTCACCAACTATTATATTAGTTGGTTACATTATATGGCGACTCAGTGACCACATATTTAAGAACCCAACGTACAATTAGCACATAATACATGTCTACTCTAGTTCATTGATAACTAAAGTTTAGTTACGATTAAGAGATTTATGTTCAACACATTTTATAGCTACTACGTACGATTAAGAAATAACGATCGAATAGTGAGTGCAGTTTTCAACCCAACTATGGTTTACATCTTTTCTTTACATGTTATGAAAGTTTCTGAAGTACGGAGTATATATAAAAATATTTATGTCTTTATTTCTTTACATCTCTTCTTTTAATACATATGGATATACATTAATACACGGCTATATTATGTAATCGGTTAGGGTTTCCGAATGGATTCTTCACCTTTTCCTGTCAATATGATCAGTGCATATGAGGCTTTGGAGATCCAAGACGTGGATGACGAGTTCAAGAATAGATTCGTATTTTTTTTATAGCCAAATGACATTTTTAAAGATGTATTTTCATCTTTTTGGATTTTTTGTTGATTGTAATACACATTATTCTTAGAATTTAATGCTAATAAAAGTTTGTTTTAAAGCGATAATATATGTTGGAGATGACCACTTTAAGAAATGTTGTGTTTGATTAAGATTGTGTTGCTTATACACAAAAGTGTTGCACTAAATACAGTAGTGAAATTACAAACAAAAAAAAAGTGAAGTGTTGCTTTATCTATTAAAAGTGTTGCCTTATTCATACATAAAGTGTTGAATCTTTGTATTAAAATTGTTGCATTAGGTCTTCAGAAAAAGTGTTGCTATAGAGAAACAATTGCAACACTTTCAAAAAGTGCTGTATTTGAAAAAAAAAAGTTGCACAAAGTGTTGCATTAGGCTAATACAACAAAGACTTTAGGTAGCACTCCCCAAAGTGTTGCCTAAACCATATTGCAATATTTCTGGAACACTTGTCGAGTGTTACAATAGCTTAATTTTGTAGTAGTGACTAGTGATGTATAGGAGAAAATATAGTCATGTGATATCTTGTTTGATTTATATTCATAGTACAATAAAAATGTCAAATTTTACAATGTTTTTATACTATACAGCTAAAGATATTCGTGTTATAAAACGTGTCTCGACAAATGTGATAAAATTCAATATAACCTTTGGTGTAAATGGGATGAAATATATTATCTATAATAGTCATTTGATTCTGTCCACTTTCCCAAAATTTGTTTATTGACTTCTTTCTTTCGTAATCTTCTTTTTTTTTTTTTTTTTTTTTTTTAATTTTGTCGTTATTACACGTCATAAAAATTTGATCAATATAAAAAAAAGTTCTCCTTAACACAAATTAGCCTAAAAAACTCAATAAGTAGATTATATCATTGGTTGTACCATGTGCAAAATTCAATTACTTACACTACTACAAAATGAAGCTAGGGCAACACCGTGAAACTGTTGCAATACGTCATTAAAATGTTGCAAAAGGGTTTAGGCAACACTTTTTGATGCGCTGCCTAAAGCCTTGTTGCATTAGCCTAATGCAACATTTTATGCAACACTTTTTAATCTATTGCAACATTTTCTAAAAGTGTTGCACCTACTTTTTGAATGCAACACTTTTTTTGTTTAGCAAATGCAACACTTTATATTCAAAATTGCAACACTTTCAAATGTAAAACTGCAACACTTCAATGCTAAAATGCAACACTCATTTTCTATGCTCTCATTAGGCAACACTTTTTTTTATATATGTGAAACGTATTTTTGTGTTGCAATATTAAATAATTGCATCATTTTTCAGTATCAAATGCAACATTTTTTCTACATTATAAGGCTAATACATTTACGAAATTATTACAACAAACACCACAATTTGTAGTTCAAAAACCATTCACTTATCATTAAATTATTTTCAAAAAGAATACAAGTTAAATGTATAATTACATCTCCAAAGTAATAAGAAGCACGATCCAAAAATTATCCTTTAATCAAGCAAAAGAGTATTAGAAAATACATTCTCATGATTAAGTGTATAAAATATAAATCTTCATCTCCTCGCCAGGCGAAAACTATTCCATCCTTGCAAAAACAAAAATGTATGGAAAACATGGCCCGCGACACAAAAAAAAAACAGATGTAGGAGTTAAAGTAAACATGCTGTCAAATTTCAAAGAAGAAAGTATGTGTTTAGGGACCCAAATATTATTAAGTCGCAGTCAATGACGAGTTGATGAAAAAAATACGCACTGAATATTTATGAGTTAAAACATTGAATGTCATGACGCAAAAAACTACCGGCGACCAAGTCCCCACTGTTATTCCTGCAATGACCAATACAAGAACGATTTGCTACACTAGGTCAAGCATAAATACAGCATAACACTCACTTTAACATTAACCAAATACCTCAGTTTAAATTCTCGAAATAATATTTTTTTACTTATTGCTCAATGCAAGAATCTAACGTAAGTAAAATGAAACGCCGAAATTCTAGTGTATGACATTATGCCACAAAACCATACAAAATCTAATTCTACGCCTTAACCTCTCACAAATGAATGCTAGAATAAAAGAACGACTCTAGCTATCGAATTTTCTAGTTTTTGAGTTTAGTAGTTCACTAGTGTAAAGGAAGAATGAACTATACGTGCTATAAAAATGAACTCGTAATATACCCACATATAAAAATCACTAAGGCGTAGATATGCACAAGTGTAGCAGCAACATAGCCATACCATCATATTTCCAATAGTGTCAACACAGCCATAGCAGCACCAGCAAGCAGCAGCCATAAAATAGAGCCAGTAGCTGCCATAACAATAGAGTCAGTTAGGCAGACAGCTGTCGCTATTGCGACTACCACAATAGCGACAGTCAAGCACTTCGGCAACTAGTACACAACAGCAGCAACTGCCACGCAAAACCCCAGCAACCCCTTTAACGCCCTTGCTTCCCTAGCAACCCCATCAAAACTCATCGCCACCAATTTCTGCTCCAAAGAGTTATATACACAGTCAATTTTACATCTAAAACGGATGTACAGCACAATAAAAACTTTTCTCACTAGGTTCAATTCTAATTAAAAAAAACAACCAAATAACAAAAATTGAGTTGGAATAGCATCTAGTCACCTCTTGAAGAAAAGACCAAAAGTTCTTACTTCAATTCAAACTTACTGTGAGACCATGTAACTGTGCATGATTGAACCTTCTGTCAAGCCTTCTCAGCTCAAAAGTTCCTTCAATGGGATAATATTGTCAACAATTCAGAAAAAACTTTCTGTCAAACCTTTTGTAGCAGATAAAAGAGGAAAAAGAACTATCAACTCTTTAAATTACATATTCCCAATTTCTATCGAAGCAAGAAAGAGTTGAGGTGAATTGCATAGTTCAGTCATTTCCATAGCTCTTTTGCAATTAAGTAGTTGAAAATTGAAACATTTACAAACGAAAAGGAAGCGAAGATTAAGCTAAAATAATTAAGAACACACTAAAACAATCCAATGAGCTTCATTTCAGCAAACAACAATTAAAGGAAACCAATTCAAGACCACTAAGTTTGCAAGACTTAATCTAAAATGCAGAGACCTTTACGTATTGTAGGATAATTCTCAATTGGAGATCTTTGATATCTATTTTGACATAATGTGCCTTATCACTAGAAAGAAGTCATTAATAACAGCAGCGACACCGCCATTAACCTAAACACAATATGAAAACCCCAATTCAACATAAACCCTAACTTTAAAATTGACTAAATTTACTTCCTAAATTAATCTCTACAATTTACCCACTCTTTATAAATGTATGTCAATTAATTAAATAAAAGACACGAAATGGAATTAGGCATTAATACAAAGAAGGATTTTCGAAATTTGATAAAATGAGATATACTTGAAAACCACTGTAACTGACCTCGTAAGGACGAACGGGGGAAAGGTAGACGAATAACATCCTCCGGCCTTAACCACGAACGAGGGTATCCACAATCGGCAGGTTCTCGTCAGTTAAAGATTTGGGAACCGAAGGGGCAATATGGACAGGCGTATGACTGAGTATGTCTGTGTATAGGTTTGGGTGTGGATGGATGACTATTAGAGTACTCCGTATTTAGCCTATTAGGTAGTCCACAGAGTATTGCTTAGTAGGGCTGAGCATTTTCGGATATCCGATCCGAATATCCGTTTCGGATCGGATATCCGTATCCGAAAGTGGCCTTTTTTACTATCCGAAATCCGATCCGAACTTGTTCGGATATCCGAAAATTCATATCCGAAAAAATTGCATCGGATATCCGATTATCCGAGATCCGATCCGAAATTTGCAAATAATCAAAAATCAGTATGAAAAAAATCGAATATGACAAAGGGGAATCGAAGATCTACTTAATACTTATGCATACAAATAATCAAAAATAAAACACTTACAAAATAATTGAGAAAACACTTGATTGAAAATGAAAAAATTATAGCAAAAGAGATCAGATCTGGCGGTGATAAGTCGACAGGTGACGCCGGTACGTGGTGGTGTACTCGACAGATGGTGATGGCGTCGACGGGGGTGGTGTCGAATGGTGGTGGCGTCGGCAGGGGAAGGCGTCGGCTAGTGGCGGCGATGAAATCTGGTGGTGGTGGGTGGTGGCGGCGGGTGGTGAAAGAAGATAAAATTTAGGGTTTGAGTTTATGAGAGTCAAAAAATTGGGAGGTTGTAATAAGAGGGCTTACAAGTTACCCTTATAATTGGAGTGAAGAACAGTGAAGATATCCCAAAGGATTATGTCTCTAATGATGGTGGTGGTGTAAGATAATAATTCAATGAATACTTGCCATTCACTTTTTGGAAAATAAGTAAAAAAATAATACGGAGTACAATGTGGGATGTCAGTGTGTGAAGGTTAAGTGCTGGGAAAAATCGATTACAAATCTTAGTTTTATGGGCCATAAGCCCATAAACATAGGTCCAACTATAGATCTTTTGTAAAATTATTATTTTCGGATCGGATACGGATATCCGAAATTTTTAGATAGCTATCCGTATCCGATCCGATATCCGAAACTTTCGGATACGGATATCCGATCCGAACCTATTTTTCGGATCGGATATCCAATTTTCGGATCGGATTCGGAGCGGATATCGGATCGAATCGGATAATCGGATATTTTGCTCAGCCCTATTGCTTAGCCTTGAAATAAGGTGTTGTATCCCGATTTGCACATATATTTTATACTTCTTTTTTTTTTAATGAATTAGTTTATGTGAAAACGTTCGATGGTGTATCACGATTTTGTAATTGGTTAACATTTCAATGCTACTTCTAATTAAATGACTATTACAAACACTATAACGATTGTTGTATTTTGTATAACGGTCTTATTATTTGAGAATTTGTCTCGTCTGATTTTTATTAGGTGTAAATATGCATTATTTAGCACAAGTATGATTTGACTTTTTTTCTCATAAATCATTCTCGCTAATCGATTTTGTAAACAAAATTATATTTAGGACAGATTAAATATTCAATTAACTGCATTTCTAAAATAAACATATGATCCAAAAAAATTGTTCTCTTTTCATATTGATATAATTTTTAAAATTTACGCCCACACACGTGACGTCACTAATATTCCGTCTAATCTACGCCCATACGTAATAAACTCAAAAGTTGACAAAATTTACTTTTTTTTTTTTAAAAAAAGAATTATCCATAATACTCTTTACTATTTCTCAAAAAAAAATAAACTATATATTTTTTTTGACCTAAAAATAATCTATATCGTTGCCTTATAACTACAAATGCAACATTTAACAAAAATGTTGCATATCAGACTCCAAATATGCAACACTTTGTTGATAGCGTTGCGTTTTATACCCAAAAATTGCAACACTTATGTCAAACTGTTGCATTAAATTGTAAAATGCAGCATTTTTAAAAGAAGTGTTGCAAAACAAATCGATATTGTTCATATTGCAACAATTTCAAAAAGTGTTGCGTAGCAAGTGTTGCAATAGGCTCAATTTGTAGTAGTGTAAAAGTTCAAAAATATTCACCTATACGTTGATAAAATAAATATACCAGTTTGAAAAAATCTTATTAGTTTAATCTCATGCTAAAAGAAAATGTCTAAATTGATATTCAATTTCATAATGATAAAACACAAAATTGAATACCTAGGCTGGGAAAATCTTTAAAGAGCTTGCACACTTATGTTGCAAACTTAAAAAACAATGAGTAGATTATACCACCGGTTGTATATAGTTCTATGTACAACTAGTTTTGTGATTTTTAGTTTTGTCGCAAAGTTTTTGAGTATTGTTGTAAAGTTTATGAGCTTTCATGTAAAGTTTTCGGGCTACACTACATAAAAATTTTGCTCAAAAACTTACACTTTAGCTCAAAAATTTGTATAAACTCAAAAACTATATATAAGTGCTCAACTAAATTTGAGGTGGTTGTATTACAACCGGTGGTATAATAGTTTTGGCCTTTAACAAATTTATTACAAAACTCCGATTCTCTTTACAAATCGTTGTACCATGCTAATATATCATTGGTGATATAATAGTATTTGTTTAAAAAATCTATCTTGCACAATACTTTTTGCATGGCACTATAGTTATATTCTAACACCCACCCCACCACCCGTCTCCCGCCAACCGCCTAGCGGAGGAAATTTTTGATTCTATACCAGCCCCATCACCCAACAGGCCTCCACCAACCAGCCCCATCACCCAACGGAGCGCCACCAACCCGCCCCATCACCCGCATTACTCACTTAAACTAACCACCATATTGAATTTTGAACGTAATTATTGAACGATTACAACCGTCCATTAGTTACTTACATATAAAATTCGGAGCATTATGCTCACCTAATTAAAATTTACCTAAA
>JAUEKU010167799.1:0-11535 GCA_032274805.1 Gypsophila paniculata
ACTATATTGTATTTGAAAGTTTCACTAGTAGATTTGATAATTAAGAGGGAGAAACAAATTAGAAATTAGGGGGAGGTATTCTTTTGATGACATGGCACTATTAATTGTGTCTCATACGGTGAGCACCGTAGAATTGCTCTAGGTAATTTCTTTGAAACTTGACTACATATGTCGAACCGACAAGCGTACATGTGACCAAAATATACGATATGGAAGTTCCCAACTCCAAGTGCTACCGAATGAAGAACACTTGTGAGATCCATTTTAACCACAAAGACCAAAACACCGCAAGAAAAGCAAATGCAATATTAGCTACCCATCCGTACCAATATCAAATCCCATAGTGTATACTCACTAGAATCGTTAAGACATATTGGGCACACCCAGTTCTCTTCCCAAAATTTATCAATCTCACCAAGGAGAGTAGGTTTTTTCAACAACTAAGAACAACACATTATTAGATAACTAATAATCCTCTTCAAAACCATAGTCCACTGAAAGGCCTAGACTTTACAGGTCTTCTTGATTTCCAAATAACCTCTAGTCTCATGATCAACAAGAAGCATTAGATCAACTCTAACATTTTCAAGAAAATAACAGCTAGATAAGCACATAACACACCGAAAAAATAAGAGTACCAAGATTAAGTCCATACTTATTGGCTGTCTGCTCCATAAGATACTCAAAATATCCTTCCCAGAACCTAAATAAAAACAAAGAACAGGACATTTAAGAAAATGTCAAACACAATACAGATTATTCAACATTAAGGCTCTAGTATGAGCTACCAAAAGTAGAAAAGTGTCAGAAGTGCATGTCTCGCATCTGAAGGTCATTTAAGATGTTAGAGAATAATGGTACTAACGGGTGTAGGTAAATTTGTTTTTATGTTCTTGTGTGACTGATGCCTCATGAAAAGTTAGATTCATAGGAATTAATCGACCAGTAAGGCTAAATATAGACAATGACAGCCCATTCCCTGAGCAAGGCTGTCTCTCATATGTATACAGCACAGAAGATAAAGTGAAAAGGGAAAGTCACCCCATTAGAATGCCACAAAACTTCTCAGGATCATAAACTTGAAAAGTACATCTGAACTGTAAGAGAAAAGCTAAAAGTAAAAATATTAATGAATGAAAGATGATATTAGAAGCTTACTTTAAGTCATCCCAAATGGATAGAGAAATTAGATGCCGTTGGACACAGTCCGAAACATTATTGGCATCCTTCTTGAATATTTCAGCTGACACTTCCAGTGCATCTCTAACGGTTGACATGTCGTTGCGGGAAGAGGCAAGAGTAATTGCAGTTTTTAACTACAATAAAGTCGGGAAAAAAACGTAAGCACAGAAACCACAATTATATGCATGAATAATGGAACCAAGAAAGGCCAAAGAAGATCAAAAACAAATTTATAGGTATCCAAAATCAGTGCCTCTCCAAATTTAAATAAAACTACATCAGTAAACTTCAACTTAAACCATCAATTAATCTCTCAAACTCACAGGGGGATACGAAGAATAAAAATGCATACCAAAGAACACAACATACACTAAGAAAACATCTACAATGTGTCTTATGCAGCATGTTTCCAGTGATATAGAATATGTCCAAGCATGCTATCTATGTAAAGGACTTGTCTACTTATCCTTTACATATTAGTCTGAATGTGTAACCACAAAATAAGCTACAGTATTTCATGAAATCTCTCGGCAAGTAAAACATTACCAGCTCTTTCACAGCAATAAACTGCTCTTCAGACAACTGACAATTCCAACCCTGCATACCAAGAGTTTAATTAATATACCCAGTTTTAGCTAAACACAATCAGCTGTTTAACATACAATACACATACAGTATGTATATGTTCCCTTATGCATTCAACGAAACCGCTACCACCAATACCATCTGCGTCAGATTCAATCAGAGCTGCAAAAACATAGGAAAAAAAATCATGTCCAATCTTCAAAATAAAGTTAAAATCGTAGCCAAAAATAAATACACTTATACACATGCTATAAATGTTTACCAAGGATAGTTCCGTATTCGAATGAGGACAAAGGATCCTCGGTTGCCCCAAGCTTCAGAAGTCGTAGCCACAAACCCTAATGACCCAAAAAATGATTCAGTATTTTTGGCTTTGCCTAGAAGCCTCAAACACAAGGGATGAGATCTCACATAAAAATAAATAAATAAATAAATCCAAAAAAAAAATAAAAAAGTAAAAATACCAATAAGAATAAGAATAAAAAATTAATAAATATAAATGAGCCCGCTCAACTCAGGGCAGGCACAAGTCATTAACTGACACTAGAGATTAATGTCATCATTACAGAGATAAACTACAACGATGACTGAAAAACAACATAAAAGCAACTCAATGGAGAGAGACAATGACGATGACGATGACGATGACGATGACGAGAACACTGCCCCATTATCTCAAAGTAACTAGCGAGGTAGAGAGAGGTAAGATGTACGAATATTATCCCTGTGTTACCAGAGAGACTATTTTCGGATGAGCTAAAATGAAAATTGCATGGAATGTTGCATCCGGCAACTAATACTTCACAATAAAAATTAGTAAAGCCTATTTAGTGTCTTCCATCAAAATATAAAACCGAAGAATAGTGACTCTTTGAATCTGTTGGAAGATATTTCAAACCATGATCTAAGATACATACACATGCCTACCTAAGCAACTTGATTCAGTTCAGAAATTACAATGGCCGATGAAAGAAGTTAGAACCATCATAAGCAAAGCAGAAAAAAATATATCACATTTGTAAACTTAGGAGCCACACGTCATTCAACAAATGATTGTTTGATCGTTCCAACTAAATTTTAAGAAGATAAAAGAAAAGTTGAGAATTGAGGCATTTGCTAGCAGGCTTTAGTTATAAAGATACGCTCAAAAAGTTTGTAGGTTTTGAATTCCTAGCTTTAACTGAAGACTTAAAGGTGACGAGGACATGTGTTTATCTACATCATCTCTACGAGCTCTGCGAATCAGATTAAAAAGGTCAAGTCAACAGAGCACATTGACATATTCTGAGTGATGTCGGGAACTACTGATGATATATTATCTCCATACATAAATTTCTAGTTTAAACATCATAAGGCCATTCACTCACTTCACGGGAGTAATTCTCTTGTCATCTCATCTCCTCCCTTCTATAAATGCTTTAAAAGCAGAAGGTTGTGATCTTTTCAATTACTAAGATTATGAACTGCCTAAAGCACAATAATTACGAAGTCCTTATATGGAATATATGGTTTTTTACACAGATGATGCCAAAAGCATTAAACACAGTGCACTAGAGCAGAATCGTGTAAAACAACAACACAATTTGCACAAGTGATGAAGCACTGCAAAGAGAAAATAATACAATTTATAAGTCAGAACTCACCTGCAACTTTACTTTTATGTCCAAAACCATTCGTTCTCGCTCTGCCTGGAAAAGGAGGAAACAAAACTGTGAGACATCCTAAAACTTAGTCAAAACAGCTTATTCACCATCAGAGTCTAAATTTCGCTTCTTAATCCAGAGATATAATTATCCTGATCAATTATTACGATGAAGTAGCTTAATCTGTTTTTGATATGTCAGAGAAAGTTACAGGCGGACCATTTGGAAAGCTCAAAAGTAAGGAAGTGATAAAATTGTGAGTGGCAAATGCCAAGGGAAGACGTAGCAGAGCTAGTAATATCAGAGATTTGGGATTTGAAAATAGTCCAGAGTCGGAGAGGGCATACAAGAGAGAACGAAATCAAGTAAATGACGAGATACGGTTATGTTTTTGTATTATTTGATTCTAACAAAGTACCACTTTGTTCTAGTATATTTTTCATAGCTTATCAGTTATCACTTCTCGAATAGATATCTTCCTTGTTATCTTCCCAAATGTTTACTTTTTCCATTTTATTTTCTGACACTGAATCTCCCTTATGAATCTCCTCCTAATACTTACTTTGTTTTTTCTTCTTCCTATCTTTGTTTTAAGCTCTGTTCTTTTGGGAGCTAAAATTAAGTCCAAAAGGATAGGTCATACTGACGTGCATTCCCTTCTGTCCACATTTTCATTGGGTTCCAGCTTCCCAATGACAACACATTCAAGCTATCCAACACAAAATCATTTTGGAACAGCCTTTTTGGTGGTGGTGCTGTTTTTGTTACGACAGATTGACAAGAAAGCTAGACAAGTATACATGATTTACTCATGTAAAATGTGGTCGCCATTTATGTATTCGAGTTTAGAGGATTTCATAAGGTGCTCAAAAAAAATTATCAATCAAGCCTCGCTATACATTTTCTCTTGGCCGTATTGATCTAATATACATCATCTTTTACTTCTGTTGCTCGAAATAGCATGATAGTCGAAAACTATGCTTTTCTAAGCAAACATGGTGAATTTGATATTCAGCTGAGTACAGAAACAATGAGAGAGAAAAACTCACAGCTCTTTCCCTTGGACTGAGACTTTCAGCACGATCCAACGTAGTAACTTTGGCCGAGATGTCAAGAGCTCCATTGACTGTAGCCAAAATCTGTTTCCTCTTATCTTCCTGCTCTTCGGTTCGAGAATTCGAAGGAAACCTGTCATATGTATGCCTGGCTCCAGTAACTGCTAATCAGAAAGAAAAAGGACAAGATCAGGACTTAATGTCGCACACTTACTATTTTGATTTATCATCACGAAAAAAAACAAATGTATAAGATCTCCAATGCACGACGAAGGGAGTGAAAAGCACCTTCTGCTCCATCGCCAAGATCTGAAATCGTAATAATTTCGGGCTCTGCCGGAGGAGCTGGCAATATAGACATAGGGTCCTGCCCTCTGCCAAGAGCGTCTTGCAGCTTGTCAAGAAGATTTGTGTTGTTATTATCAAAGCATCTTTCGAGAAAGTCCAAGAAACCTTGTGTATCCAAAAACTGTGTTATCTGTGTGACCAAATGCAGAAGTTCAACATCTGCAGTACAAAAAACATGTCGACGCTGACTAATAGAAAAGCACAGAATATTTCTGTGCATCTTTACTCGTAAGTTTGTGATACATATACAAAGTGGATAGAGAAAATGACTTGCTTCGCCATGTGTACCTAAATTTTACGGAGTATTATAAAAGTTGAAGCCTGAATCTATCAACTTTGTAAAAGGATAAGAGCAGGTAAAATTATGTTGATTTGCTTGGTCATTCTTAGGGTACATTGTTTCGTATTTCTCTATTTGTTGCAACAATTTTGGGCTGAATAGCCTACCGTCCTCCATTTGACTTTCGTGATCCTATATTCCTATATTTGGGTTTTACATTGTTTCGTATTTCTCTATTTGTTGCCCTCTAAGTCTCAACTGATGTATACCTAATCATATCACTAATGATCAATTAATTACTAGTAAAACGCATCAACAAAAACTATCTTCATTATACCACTTATACAGTAGCTAGAATAAAGCGAAATTAAGAAATGAATTAAAATAAACCGATTAGAAATTAAATTTAAGTGCTCTCAATTTTTATTTACTTCAAAGAATAAGATAAAGTTAACATATTTGCAAATGATATTCTATCCGTAAATGTAGGAAGTCCGCGCAGGGCCGGGCACCAAATCTAGTAGATATCCAACAAATATCTGGTCAGATTGAAGGTTTGAATAGTAGACGAATTAATTCAATCGTGGTTTGAATGTGAATTTGAATATGAATATCTGGCCAAAGATGCAGTGATAAAGTCCCAACAATTAGCCTGTTGAAAATTATTGCTTTCTTCATTGAGTGGGGGTTTTGGAAAAAAAAAAAAAAAACACTGAAAAAGAAGAAGGTTTCAAGATAACCTCCATCAACTGCTTACCCAACCACATAAAGATATAAGGTACACGATTAAGACGTTGCATCTATTGCTAGGAGACGAATTAATTCAATCGTGGTTTGAATATGAATTAGATAATGTCAGTCTGTCTATTTTCAGTCAGAGCTTAAAAGTGGAAAAGTTTAACAGTAGAGGAAAAACACAGAGCCAGCTTAATGAGAGACCTGCAAAAGATAGTTCTAGAGCTCACCATTGGGTCTGGTGGTTGATTACTTAATCGAGAACGTTTCTTCAAGAATGCTTGGGTATTGAACACATTATTTGCAGTATTTTCCTGTCAAGGAAATGATAACATTTGACTAGACGTATAAATTCAGAACTCAATTTCAAGATATCGTACGTTATATTTTCCACAATAGCAAGAATGAAAAGAAATCAGGTACATACAATAAAATTTCGGTAACCCGCTAAGATGGATGCAAAGAACTTCAGAAATATCAATCTGCAGAATATATAAAATGAAAGAAAATCAAGTAAAAAACTTCTGATCAATGCTAAGATATCAACCTGCAGAATACATACAATAAAATTTCAATAGCCTGCATTTGCTTTTTCCCTAACCTATACAGATTAAAGACATCATCTTGCAGTGAAATATGCATCCAAGCAACATATATCTGATCAATGCTAAAATATCAATGGACCAATCGGCATGATTCATCACAGAAAATGTCACTAATGATTATCAGATTCAGGGCATAATTACAATGACACAAATATCCAACAGCTGGTTGTGAAACAAGAGTGCATTAAAAGATGTTGTAAAGTCAATGATATTGCATCTGAAATATAAGTACTTCATTTATTTTTATTGACTTGATCTTGTCATTTGCTACTTAAAAAAGCAACAATACTGTGTCAGATTTAGCACATAAACTGGACTGAAGTCATGCTAGCCAAGGTTGCGTGAGTCACAATCACCTAAGTTGAAGATTATGATCTTCTGACCATAGTGTAAGTCAGCTTTATATGAATAAGTCACCCAAAGTAGAGAAAGCTCATCAAAACTTTTATATGTCAATTACCTAAGTTGAAGATTATGCTCTTCTGACCATGGTTTGCCAGCAAATCTCCAATACAGCTCAGACGATTTTCCGAATCCAACCTTTAGATGGTCTATGCCAATCACACTAGGACTCAGTAGTTCTAATATCTCACCACGGAAAGAAGCAAGCTCTGGCTCTGGAATAGGAGGTATATCCTCTGAAGTAATGATGCGATTGGATTCAAGGTCCACAATAACCACCTAAACCCAACAATGCATTGATATAGACAGTCAACATCTTAGTCCATAAAAGAAGGGTGACACAATCAACACATCAAGACAATGACTCTGGAAATGGCAAGACTTAAGTTCCAAATGACAAATAATTTCACCACTCCCATCATACATGATGAAGATAACAGAAAACCATTGCACAAGGTTGTGCCGCCCACACAATCAATCATACATATGATCAAGAATGAAGCTTTGGTCAATCACTCAATCTGTAATTTTCAAATAATTTCAGTAGCATATGCTTGCTATTTAAAAGCAAGAAAGGAAAATAAAAAAATCTAACGATTAGTAGTTACTCCGTATCTCTTAAGAATAGAATAATTAGTCACGTAAAATGATGGGGATAATCTAAAACTAATAACAGATGTATTTGTGGTGGAAATGATTTAATGAATCACATAGCATGATACAAAAAGGGTATAATGGTGCCATTAAATGGTCAAAGGTAAAGAGGTAAACAGGGGAGTTGGCTGAGAAGTTAAACAGCTTTACTGATTAGAGTGACTCATCTAAAACAAATTTATGAGTCCTTACAGATTCTGTTTTGCCATCAAGACCAAAAGCAAACTATGTAAGCAGCTTTGTTCTCAGTAGAAACAAGAACATAACAGAGTGAAAACTAAGTAAGGTAGCTTACGCCATCCATTGAGAGGCCAGTGGTGTCAACGCCAGAATGGAGACCCATCATATATGGTGTTGGAGCATCTATATAGTCCACTCCGCTGAAAAACAGCAATGGAATGTAGACATGCTTCATCAGACAAACACCAGAAGAAAAATGTCAGTATTAAATATTTTGAGGTATGTAACAGTAGAAAATAAATCAGTCCCTCCGCCATTCCCAGAAGGATTTATAACTCTTATCTAAAGCTCAACTCTAAAAGAAAACAAACGTTATTGGTTTTCCTAGAACCAAGAATTGAAAATTTGGTGAAGACCCAACCCCTTTTTCAATCAAAATTACCTTAGATACTACTCTATACTAACATATTGTTCTCCACCCATTTAACCCTTTTTAGGTTCTTTTGTTTTAAGGATTCTATGTAACATGTTAAGATATTACCCTACAAGGGATCAATCAATTGGGACAAACTAAGTAGTTAGATCAACAAGACTCGACAAAAAGGTAGAACTGGACCTTAACCTTCATGATTTTACAATATTATCATCACAAATAAGCAATATAATTACCTGCCACCGAAATGGATAAATCAGATGACAGAGGGCTTCCGATACAAGAGTCAAAAGTGAATATCTGTACAAGAATGGTTGACATTTATATAAAATCAGATGCACGAATGTCTACGGCAGCAGTATTCCAAGGATATTACACTTCAGTAGCACGTGGTTATTTTTTGTCATAATGCTTTAATGCCAGGCCTCGCTAGAAATTGGCTTTAATTTGTTTAGTTAAGAGAAATCAAGATACAGAGATAGATACTTGCTTGTTGGACCGGAGAAGGATTCTTCTTTCAAGCAGTACAGCTGTGAAGAGTTTGAGCAAGTTGTCAACATCCAAACATTGCACCAATGGCTGAAACGATATCTGAAACATGGCAGACACACATAAACAAGGCAGGGAAGACAAGACACAAGCAGAGAGAAAATATAGATGGAGAGCTTCAGATCATACATCAGCATGTGGTAATCCATCTTTCGGTGGAGCCTCAACAGACATCAAGCAGTTCTCAATAGCAAACAGCACCCGGTCTTTTCCTGGTGTAGGCAAAGGTACATTGGACACCGTACTGGCAATGACATCCCATAATGGCTTGCTGGAATACAGAAATTCAGTGACTTATCACAACGGTTCTTTAATCTATCAAAGACTTGTGCTCATGCTGGCAAATAATGAAAATTTAAAGGGCGTCATCAGAGCACAAAAGGATGATTCTTCATTAACTGCATAATAAGAGAAAACTAATCCAAATATCTTCTTTTTATTACAATTATCACAAAAGAAATCTAGGGCGAGTGGCATACACAACCACCGGAGCAAAGTATTTGGAGATTGTATAGCCAAAGGACCAAGCATATAAACCAAAAGATACCCAGTCCTACGTTCTATTTTCTTTTGCCTTTCCTCCAACTTTAAGATAGCAATATTAAAGAATATCCTATTAACTGCTAATCTCAAATATTATCACTGCTAAAACACAATCAGAACAAAGACAAGGAGCTTACGAGCTTCCATTAGGAGAAAAACAAAGTGCAAAGATCTCCTCCAGAGCATTACGAAGAACTTGAAAGCTTGGTAAACGTGAAACAAGACATATGCACTTGTCGGCATGTAAATTAGATGGCATGTGATATGCTTCAGCAATATCACTATCAACAGGATCCCGGAAAGCAATACAGCTGACATATATTTTAGAACCATCACCCTCTGCAAGCACACAAAATGAAAAGATCGTGACAAAGTATATTTAAATACGCTTCCACTGTAATTTAACCACAGTTATAACATATCAAGATACTGAAACATGCTTCTGAAATTTTAGTGTGCATCAATAATAATAAAGGATAATAGTTCCGAAACTGCAGGTGACCCATAATATTGCCCACAAAAAGTAAGAGAAAATGCCTATCTAATTTCAAAATGTCGCATCTAAATTCACCTTCCAATTCCATCGTCCACAAAAAAACACATACCGGTTAAGACAATAGGATACGTTCGGGGATATGTTGAGGACTCATTGCAATCAAAGCCTGACGCATAGAACTCCACTCCAGCAGGTAAAACACACTGAATAGGCACACAAGAAGAATCAGGTAACTAGAAACAAAAAATTTATCTTGCATACGTGACAAAAGATGTTACATGCGTTGACGCCTAATCAACATAGCCCTAATAACTCTATAGCGAACCCTACAACCAGATTTTACCAAATTCCCCTAGGAAAGAGGACAGCAGGACCAGAAGAAGCAATACAATGACGTAATCTGTGGAATTTTGGCGTCAAACTCTACAAGATCCATATTAGATGAAATAGACACATTACAAGAACCAAACACATAACACATTTGCAGGAAAATGGTAAGAAAAGGAAAAAACATTGATTTCAACTACTCTTTTTGCAACAGATGAAAGAGAAACTTCATCGGTTAGCCTAGTTGTCATACTTTTACTTTGGCATCCTCTCTCTCTCTTACGTTGCTAGCTCTCACACTCATTTACCTAGCATTTTTTGGTGGGACAGCGGGACCAGAACTCGGCACTCGGGCAAAACAGGTTCCCACTAATCTCTTCTCTCTTTATTTGTATTTCTAATGTTGGGTCACCTTATGTTGTCCACCACCAACACGTTCAAAACGGTTTCTCCAATATTGTTATCATTTTACCTACTACTTCTTGTAGATGTGTTGAAGGATTCAGATCTATTAAATATGATATGATACAAAATTCCAAACTTGTGTAAGCACCACATCAGAACCAATTTCGACAAATTACGAACAACTAAACCAAAATTACACCTTAAACCATTTTTTACATAATATCTTGTGTATTTGCAAAAGAATGCACGGAAAATTCAGACTAGGAAGATTTTGAGGTGCTGGCTAGCTAACTTGACACTAATATGTAATACAACCTATCAACCTATCGTACGCATACAACAGTCTCATCCAACCGAAAAAAAAAAAAGGAAGGAGCAAAGAAGGTTTAAAAAAGGTCACAACTAGCATTATAACAGCCACATTTCTGTCACAATAAAAATGTCGTACGCATAGAACAGTCTCATCCAGCAATTAGCGCCCGAACTTTAAAAAAAAAGGCACCAAAAAGGAAGGAGCAAATAAGGTTTAAAAACTGGCCACAACTAACATTACAGCAGCCACATTTCCGTCACAATCAACTTATCGTCCGCATACAACAGTCTCATCCAACAATTGGCGTCCAAACAAAAAGGAAGGAGCAAGGGAGGTTAAAAAAATGCTCACAACTAGCATTAAAACAGCCACATTTCCGTCACAATCAACCTGTCCTACGCATACAACAGTCTCATCCAACAATTGGCATGCAAACAAAAAAAAAAGCAGCAAAAAGGAAGTAACAAAAGAAATCTAACAATGCTCATAACTAGTATTATAAGTAAACAACAGCCACATTTCCCGTCACAATCAACGTGTCGTACGCATACAACAGTCTCATCCAGCAATTGGCGTCCATCCAAACAAAAAAGGAGCAATGAAGGTTCAAAAACTGGCCACAACTAACATTACAACAGCCACATTTCCGTCACAATAAAATTGTCGTACGCATACAACAATCTCATACAACAATCTCATACAACAATTAACGCCCGAACTTTAAAAAAAGAAAGAAAGTGGGGCCTTACAGTGGGGAGTTGGGGAGGAGGGGGAGGATAAAGAGAGTGAAGAAGAGGAGG